>JAHIAM010002016.1:0-27876 GCA_021605205.1 Aegilops longissima | reverse complement strand
AGACCAAAGAACTTGACACTTACGATGCAACCGCAAATTCAACAAAGCAAAACCCTAAAAGATTATGCAAAGGCTCAGATTGGTTCTGATATGATGAACTAACCTAATTTTTTTTGTCCGGCTTTTTCGTGGACTTTAGGTATGAAGAACAGACCGATCTAATCTACGAAAAGTCTGTAAAATCTCACCGAGCAACCTGAAAAATCTGATACCACTTGATAGAGGCAAAGGTGTCCCGATGTTTCGGCGAGATGGCGCTATCGCTTTCGTGGAGTCACTTTGACGATCCGACCACGATCGTAAGCGTAGACGTCAGCACTTAGCAATCGCTAAACCAACTTCCGAGGGTTATCGACCACGCCGGAGCACGATCAACTCGACCACGGAGGGCTCAGCTTTCGCGAGCAAACGAAGAACAAGCAAGAAACTGAGATTGCAATCTGGATATTGCGTAATATAAGATGAAAGCTTTATTAATCAAGGTGGTTCTCGGACGCCTTTGTCCGGTCGTTGAACACAAACGGCGCACGCTGTTGCAGCTTATGGCGATGAACTTTTAATCTAAACAAAACCCAAGGTCTAAACGGTGCCCTAAGGGCTGTATATATGGAGGAAGAGGGGAATTTCGTGGCCCTTGGTGGAGGGGTCCAAATCAACCCTAACTCTTGTTTCCCCACACATACGGACTCTAAAAACAGCCTATACTTAAGTATTTCGAAATTACATGGGCCTGGCTCAATAATAAGGTGACGAAGACCCAGAATAGCCTCGGGACGACATTTATGAAGTAGCATCTTGTATATTTCGTCCAAGGCTTCATGCACCCATTATGGTGGCTTCAAAGTCCTGAAATCATCACTTGTAACTCCGTTTGTTCCTCATGCCATGGCATTATTCCATGCTTGTTCTTGCTCCAATGTCCATCCTTCTCCAAGCTAGGGCCTTCATTTGTAAGCAAAACAAATGTATCCAATTTAGGCAGATCATATTCTCATGAACATTAGAATCATTACCAAGAAACGAAAGTACTGAGAGTAATTTAATTACGCATGAGCTCTAGTAATTGGTCCAAGATATGTAGCAAGAGGGGTGTGGGTGTAACAATGGTATTGATGTCCTCATCAGCAACTTGCTAAATCTCTTCTCATCCAAGGGCTTAGTGAAGATATCGCTAGTTGTTCTCTGTCTTCACATGCTCGGCGGAGATGTCGCCTTCAACACATGATCACGAAGAAAATGATGACGAATTTGAATGTGCTTTGTCTTCGAAAGTGAATCGGGTTGTGAGCAATCTTGACGGCACTCTCATTGTCACAGAAGAGAGAGGCATTCTTCACGTTGATGCCGTAGTCCTTGAGGGTTTGCTTCATCCATAGTAATTGAGCACAACACGAGCCAAGAAAGAATGTATTCAGCTTCCGTAGAAGGGGCGTGATACGCAGTTCGCTTTCTTCGAGGACCAATGCATCAAAGATCGTCCGAGGAAATGACAAGTACCAGATGTTGACTTGCGGGTCCACACGATCACCAGCAGATAGTCGAGTCAGAATATCCAATGAGATCAAAAGTAGAGCCTTTGGGGTACCATAATCCTAGTGTTGGTGTGTGAGCTAGATATCAAGAATATGTTTCACAGCTTTATGGTGTGATTCCTTCCTGTAGCTTGAAATGGGACACACATGCAAACACTAAGCATTATATCTCGCCTAGATGCACATAAGTACAATAAAGAGCCGATCATGGAGCGGTATACCTTGTGATCAAGTCAATACCATTTTCATCAATGCTGCATAGATGGCCATTTGTGGGCATAGGAATTTTGACGCTTTTACAATCTTGCATGCCGAATTTCTTCGTGACATCTTTGAGGTATTTCTCCGAGATATGAATATGCTTATTGTGTTGTTGATTTAATTTGAAGACCTAAGAAGAATTTCAACTCTCCCATCATAGACATTTGATATTCTTCACTCATCATATAGGCAATTCATCACACGCTGAGGGGCTTGCTTGAGGCCATAGAGGGCCTTATTTAGTCTCAAGACTTTGTCAGATTCTTTGATCTTCAAAACTGGGGTTGAGCAACATATACTTCTTCCTCAAGCTTACCATTGAGGAATGCACTTTTCACATCCATTTGATATAAAGTGATATTGTGATGGTTAGCATAGAAGTAGTAATATGCTAATAGACTCAAGTCAGCAACAGGTGCAAAAGTTTCATCGAAGTCAATTCCTTCAACCTCCGCGGTAGCCTTGAGCTACTAGTCGGCCTTATTCCTCACCACAAGACCATTTTCATCTTGCTTGTTGGGTAGATCCACTTTGTGCCAATGATATTATGCTTGCAGGATCTGGACGTTTGACCGCTTCCTGACGTTGTTGAGCTCGAATCGATGTAATTCTTCTTGCATGGCCTAATCCACTCCGCCCGAAATGCTTCATCTACCTTAGTGGGCTCTGTGATAGAGACAAAAGCATAGTGCCCACAAAAGTTAGATAAGTGTGAAGCTTTGAGCGAGTGAGAGGACCTGGTGCTTCAATGTAATCGATGATCTTGTCAACTTGCACTTTTTTTGCAACGCGAGGATGAGCTGGTTGTCGCCGAGGAATTTGACCATTTTCCTCAAAGCACCATTTTCTTCAAGCATTATCTTCAAGTGCATCAGCTCGACGTTCTTCGCAGAGACAGGAATGAATTCTTCAGCAGCTTTCTTCAAGAGGGAATGACATCCTCAGGCCTGTTTTGAACCGATAGAATCCTCAGTGTGTTGTTCGTCTCGATGAGGACATCAATACCATTGTTACACCCACAGCCCCGGCTGCTACATATACTCGGACCAATTACTAGAGCTCTACACGCCAATTAAATTATCAAAACTTTCAAGCTTCTTGGTAATGATTCTAATGTTCATGAGAATATGATGCTGCTTAAATTGGATACATTTGTTTTGCTTACAAATGAAGGCCCTAGCTTGGAGAAGGATGGACATTGAGCAAGAACCAGCATGGAGATAATGCCATGCGCCAGGGAACAAGAACGGAGTTACAAGTGATGATTTCAGACTTTGAAGCCACCATAATGGGGCATGAAGCTTTGACGAAATATACAAGATGCTACTTCATAAATGTCGTTCCCGAGGCTATTCTAGGTGCGTGGATGAGGACATGACTCACCTTGATGAGACCAAAATATTGCATACATGCATATTTCTCGTGTGATTTCTAGTGCAAACTATTCAATAATATATTTATGTTATCCAGAACAAAATACTTCACATACTTTTGTGTTTTGTCTAATTGCAGTGTGGGACATCTGTACAATCCACATATGAAGATAAGGGAAAGGAGAAGTTTAGGTGTTGTTCAAAAGTCTTCTCACGTCACTTTTGGGCCAAGAGAAGATAGAGTCCAAGTCTCTGACGTTCTGACTCAGATTCGGACTGCACAGACATACCTGACTCAAAACGCCTATAACTTTTTCATACGGACTCCAAATTGGTTGATTCTTTTTGTTGGAAAATAGATTTTGTGCATTTTCCAACCCAATTGGAATCACCTTAAAATCCGTCTGGAGCGTTGAGTTATAGACGAAACAATCTGATGTTGCAGCAGAATCCGAGTCAAACCACAAGTCCAAAGGTGTTACGTCACCTCCGCTTGGGCCCATTGGCCTTGTACGACCTAGGGTTAGTTTTAGGCTGCCTTGGGACGTCCTCCCACCTCCTTGGCCGCCACCCCTTGCTCCTATATAAGTAGATCCATCTAGTAGCTTTTTCCTTGGGTTTTGTTTAGATTAAAAGTTCACCATAGCTGCAACTTCGCAGATTTCGCTTGTGTTCAACGACTGCACAAAGGCCACAGAACCCCACCTTGATCAATAAAGCTTTCATCTTATATTCGCAATATCCAGATTGCAATCTCAGTTTGCTTGTTCTTCGCTTGCTCGCAGGAAATGTGACCTCGTGGTCGTTGATCGTGTTCGCGTGGGTCAATAACCTCGAAGTTGGTTTAGCGATTGCTAAGGCGCGACGTCTCGCACGCTCAGAGTCGGATCGCCAAGGTCGACTTCCACGTAAACGATAGCCACCATCTCATCGAAACATCGACACCTTTGCCTCTATCAAGTGGTATCAGTTTTGTTTGCTCGGTGAGATTTTCCATTATCCCTAGATTCGATTTATTTTCTTACCAATTGTCCAAGAAAAGCCACAAAAAAGTTAGATCTATTCATCATTTGTCCTAGCCAGTCCAAGCCTTTGCAATTTTCTTTTCATTGTTTGCATTATTGAATTATCGGTTGCATCGCCAATGTTTCGAGTTGGCTGGTCTTAGTGTCTAGTTCTTAGAGTTTGAAGTTCTGTTCACATTAGTCACGCCGCTGCATCGTTATCCCTTCCGCTGATCACCATCCATCCATCAATTTCCACCACGTGCTACCCACCGCTCATTGTCATAACCATAGTTGAGATCGCTCACATCTTCACTTGATCCAATCTGCATCTTATCTAGTTTGTTTGGAAAGAGGGAGAGAGAAAGAGAGAGAAAAAAGTAAAAGAAAAAGTCAGAGAAAAAAAGAGAGAAAGAAAAGAAAAAAAGCGTGAGAAAAAAAAAGAGGAAAAAACCGGATCTATCTAGAATCAATCTCGTACCTGAATTCGGATTGAATCTGTTTTGCACTGTTCAGTAAAACAGGTGTATCTTCCTCATACGAAGTCCGTTTTGACTCGTGAGTACTCAAATTAAAGCTAGAGACGAGGCGCATCTAAATAGTTGCAGAAGCTAGTTCAATATTTGACACCTCAAAATCGGCTTCTAAATAGGTGTTTTGCCCTCTGAAGTTCGTGAACACAGCTTGTTCCAATTTTTCAGGCCAGTTTTAGAATTCTTTGACTCTCATATCAACTCGGAATTGAGTGATTCTTTTGCATTGGAAAGCTTGAGTTAGTAGCATTCTTTGAAAGAATTTATCAGAAAATTGGCTCAAACTTTTCAAGAGGAAAGTTGGAGAGAGTTGTTGTATGTCCTGCTTGGCAGTTGTTTTTCATCATTATCTTCATCGTTGCCAGGATCTTCATTTATATCTTGCTGTCAAGAGCTACTTAGTATCCTTCATTGATGCTAGTTGTGCTATGCCGTGACCTCATTAGTGTTCTAGGCTCAAGGCTCTAGTCCGGCTCCAGCCTAGGACCAAGACAAGACTGTCTGTTGAGCGCTTATTCAACATTGCATCTTTGAATTGATTATTGCTAATCTTTTGCTACCATATATAGCCAACCCAGCTCAACATATTTCTACACTGTATACGACGCTCCTCGGCAATCGCTTTACTCAATATTCGAGTTACTTGACACCGCTTGGTTGCCGATCACCGCCGTGATGGTAAGAACTTGTAAGACATTGATATTTGCTTTATCGTGAGCGTTTTACCACCACATCCTAGTAGTTATAGGAACATTATTTTGGATTTTGTTTTTGTTCTACTAATCATGACAGGATCCAGAGTCAATTCATGGGCTTTGTCGATCATGGGAGACATGCCACCACCTATGCAAATACCACAAACCGTCACGAGAGGTCCACAAACATCCAAATGCACATGATCAGGTTCATGTTTCTATACCACCATTTAATGGCCGTTTTAGACCTCCTTTTATATATTGAATGGGAGTTAGACAAATAATATATTTGCTTCCCATAATTTTGATGAACGAAAAAGTTATGGTTGCGTTGGTTCTTTCACGGGTTATGCTCTAGTTTGGTGGAGGAATATTGTCGGTTACACCCCGATTATGTACCTAATACTTGGGATGATTTAAAACATGTCATGAGAGATAGATTCATCGATGTTTATTATACTCGGGCATGATTAAAAACTGAACATTTAAAACAAGGTAGTGACACCGTGAACAAAATATTATGATGATTTACAAACTACCTTGTTGCACTCATTTTTAGAAGAAAGTGAAGAAGATTTTATGGATAGATTTTGGGAGGATTAAACCATAATATTCAGGAGATACTAATTCATGAAGAGTGTTATCCTATGGACCATTTGTTTCATTTTTGCTTGCAAAGTCGAACAGGAAATAAAACGACGGTTGCCCATAAGGAGAACAAGCGACGTGCACATTCCAACTGTTGATACAGATGTTTATTCAACTACTAGGGCGTATTTATGACAACCACATCCGTTGTTGTGAGGACTACATCATCTCCACCATGTGACACATCACCATCGAGAGTGCTCGCATCATCTGAGTTGACTATAAGAGGTAATGACAAAGGTACAGATTTTCCACTTTTACATGAGAATGATGCATGCCTAGTTAACTTGAATACATCATGTGTTGAGCTACCCACTACTTTGATCACACCACCTATTTTAGAGGATTATATTGATAATTTGACTTTGCCATGTGATCAAACAACTGAAATACCAACAATTTTGAGAGCACCCATTGAATTAACTATTGATGCAAAAGAATCAATGTTTAATCATTTTGATACGACCTTCTAATCTTGGTGATGATTCTGTGTTTAATGACTCATTGCATGTTTGCTTATCTAAGCATGTTGTAGCATGTAAATTTGATTCAAATAAGGTTTATTCACCAATGTTGGGATGGTTTAATGATGAACATTGTCAATCTCTTGAAATAAATAAGAGCTTCACTTATATGTGCAAACTGAGTTGCAGTATTTTCAAGCCTTCTAGTTCTTGTGCTAATTTGTTGGCTTTAGATTTTATGAACTATGCAAGTTACTCATCTATTCATGTGTCATATATGCAAAAATCAAGGAAGTAAAATGGATGACGATACATATACAACATGTACACCTTTGTCTCTTTTGTTAGCCACATTTCAGATTAAGCAATGAGGACGGCTTTGTTTTCAAGAAGGAGGATGATGAGGACATGACTACCTTGATGAGACCAAAATATTGCATACATGCATATTTCTCGTGATTTCTAGTGCAAACTATTCAATAATATATTTATGTTATCCGTAATAAAAATACTTCACATACTTTTGTGTTTTGTCTAATTGCAGTGTATGGGACATCTGTATAATCCACATATGAAGATAAGGGAAAAGGAGAAGTTTAGGTGTTGTTCAAAAGTCTTCTCACGTCACTTTTGGGCCAAGAGAAGATAGAGTCCAAGTCTCTCACGCTCGACTCAGATTCGGACCGCATGCATATACCTGACTCAAAACGCCTATAACTTTTTCATACGGACTCCAAATTGGTTGATTCTTTTTTTGAAAATAGATTTCGTGCATTTTCCAACCCAATTGAATCACCTTAAAATCCGTCCGAGCGTTGAGTTATAGACGAAACAACTGATGCTGCAGCAGAATCCGAGTCAAACTACAAGTCCAAAGGTGTTACGTCACCTCCGCTTGGGCCCATTGGCCTTGTACGACCTAGGGTTAGTTTTAGGCTGCCTTGGGACGTCCTCCCACCTCCTTGGCCGCCACCCCTTGCTCCTATATAAGTAGATCCATCTAGTAGCTTTTTCCTTGGGTTTTGTTTAGATTAAAAGTTCGCCATAGCTGCAACTTCGCATTTCGCTTGTGTTCAACGCACTGCACAAAGGCGCCACGAATCCCACCTTGATCAATAAAGCTTTCATCTTATATTCGCAATATCCAGATTGCAATCTCAGCTTGCTTGTTCTTCGCTTGCTCGCAGGAAACAGGCCCTCGTGGTCGGTTGATCGTGTTCCAGCTGGTCAATAACCCTCGAAGTTGGTTTAGCGATTGCTAAGGCGCCGACGCCTCGACGCTCAGAGTCGGATCGCCAAGGTCGACTCCTACGAAACGATAGCCACCATCTCATCGAAACATCGGGACACCTTTGCCTCTATCATCGCTCTAACATAGAAGGTAGGTGCCTCTTTGCAGCCATTAGTTTCATCGAATCAAGCACATCTACAAAGGTCAACAATCTTGTGGAGTGCGATGTTGAAGACTCAGAGGTGTGCGAGTCCTTTCCAGAATCAAGCATAAAACCTTCATGTGCTTTGCAAATTTAGAGTTGTGGTGAGGATCTCTAATCCAGACTTAGCTCAAGACTTTGAAATAACTTACATTAGGTTTCTTGTCGTGAGGAGTTCATAGGCGTCTTTTGAAGAATTTGTGAAGATATACTGCTGATGATGTGGCACGCAGTGTCAATTGCTTCAATCCAAAACGACTAGGCGCTTTTGTATTCATCAAGCATAGTGCAGCCATCTCAACGAGAGTTCTGTTCTTGCGCCCACGACGCCATTTTGCCGAGGAGTATAGGGAGCAGATAATTCATGAGTAATACCAAGTTCATCAAGATAGTCATCAAGACCGAATTTTTGAACTCAGTTCCATTGTCACTCCCGATGTGCTTGATCTTCACACCAAAGTTGGTTGAAGCCCTCGAGGAAAATCGCTTGAAGATTTCCTGCACTTGATTTTGTAAGTAACAATGTGTACCCATGTGTAACGAGAGTAATCATCAACAATAACAAAGCCATATAGTGATGCTTCATTAACGACAAATGAGTAATGATTGGGACCAAAGAGGTCCATGTGAAGCAATTCAAGGGACGAGTAGTGGTCATGATAGTCTTCACTGGATGCTTGGCCTTGGTCATTTTTCCAGCTTCACAGCTCCACATAGGTGATCCTTGAGGAATTTGACATTCTCAATGCCAATGACATGCTTCTTCGCAAGCTGCAGTAAATTCTTCATGCCTGTGACCAAGTCATCGATGCCATAGCCAGCCTTCCTAAGCTTTTTGCAAATAGGCACACGGCTGGTTGTGGTCCCAGAGAAGTCAACAATATACAAGTCTCCTCTCCTAAAGCCTTCAAGACTTTGGAATTGTCAGCCCATAATCACAACACAACGATATTTGCCAAAGATAACAACCATATCAAGATCACAAAGCATTGAGACCGACATGAGGTTATATCCTAAAGACTCAACAAGCATGACTTTGTCCATGTGCATGTCCTTAGAGATAGCAACCTTACCAAGTCCCAATACCGACTTTTGCCTTTGTCAAGAAAGATGATATGTTTCATGTGACGGTGATAAGGTAGCATCCATCAATAGATTCTTGTCACCACCATGTGATTTGTACATCCACTATCGAGAACCCACTCAATGGCTTTTGGGTTGATCATCCCGCAGATGAATTAGTACAACTTACGATCTCATATACTTCATCGCTGAAGAATATGGTATCAAGTTCATCGATGAATTTCATCACCAAGATCAATCGATAAGCAGATGAGGACGTGAAATGAAAGTTCATTTCATCATGATTAGCTCAAGGCCCTTTCGTGCATTTTGTCGTGCCCAAGAAATTCTTCAGACGTTAAGGCACGCCCGAGACCACCTCGCAGAAGAGATTAGTTCTTTTTCTTCACCACCCACATCCAAGGTGGCAAAGAGTTCATCATTCTGAAAGCACCATACGAGAATGGTGGCATAGAAGCCAATCCATTTCGCTTCACATAAGAAGGGTTAGGTAAGCATATGAATAAGCAGAGAAATTCTTCGAGGACTTATGAACATATTGGTTTGAAGAATAATGCACATATTCATAGCCCTTAGCTCTACCCCTCTGTAAATGAGTTGTTAGCACGATGATAATCATATGAGGACTTTGATCCTTTTGAGGAATTTGATCCACGTGAGGAATTTGGTCCGTATGAGGACTTGGATCCATATGAAGAATTTGGTCCATATGAAGAATTTGATCTGAGTTCCTATTCTTCATGTGGTGTTATGAGGACATTCACCAAGACTTTCAAGGCACTTCTTGGGAACCCAGATTTTCTTCATAGGGGAACTGCTCCTGCAGCTAGTGCCAACATATCTAGCAAATACTTCACCATTCTGATTTTTAAACAGTTTGTAGTTGAGTCAAATGACTCATCAATGTAATGAGGAAATTCACATGTAAAGCCGATAAGGTAGATGGATCAACTGGAGGTCCCTTTGCAGCAACCCATGAGGTTTTGGGATACTACTCAGCTTCTAATACGCTCCATCAGCATTGAGTTTCTCTCAAAGGCAATACCTCTTTCCTAGGGTTCCTATTGAGGATCTGCTTTTAAGCACATCACAAAGAGTCTGATGCCCTTTGAGGCTTTTGTACATGCCTCCGTCATGTACAATTCCTTCACCCCATGCATCGTCAAGGATACTAGCAATGTCCTCGATGAGGAATTAGTGATAGCAGAGGCAGTGAAGAATTTGTAACAGGAAGCATTTGAACATTCAGTGAAGAGTTAGCGATTCACGCTCAATGCACTTTAAGCATGGAGGAACAAATTCTTCTTGAGAAGCGCTGATTTGTTGAGCAAGTAATGAATCGCGCCTTCAAGATCTTCATAACTCGCTTTTAGCTTCTCAAGATCTTGCTTTCTTTGAAGAAATTCATAAGAAAGTTTCATGATCGATAAGAGAGTGTTATGATGACCTTGAAGGTCGCTGCCTAGACCTAACTCTCTCAAGATTTTCAATGTATTTGAGTGCGATCCATTTCTTCACCTAACATATCATCACTCTTATCTAGCATGTTTTGAACCTTTCAAAAGCCCTTCGTTGTTTTATAGCAATCTTAGCAAGTTTAGAGTAGCTGGGCTTGAGATCCTCATCGATTCATTTTCACTATATTCAGAGGAGGTGTAATTGAGTACCTTGGCACCTTTTGCCATGAAGCAATAGGTGGAGCGTGAATATCATTTTCCTCATCAGGTTTGTCACGAGTCAGCTTCTTCAGTGTTGAAGATGGACTTGCTAACATAAGCAGAGCAAGAGCCGACTAGCCACACCAGATTCGGATTCTTCTGACTCTCCTCTTCCTCATTTTCCTCGATTCAGCTTCAGAGTCCATTTCTTGCCAATAAATGCCCGAGCCTTTTGGAGCCGCTTCTTCTTGTTAGAAGAAGGTTTTGAGGATTTTGATGATGAAGATTTTGATGATTTCTTCTTCTTCTTCACGCCATCGAATCTGTAATCCTTGTGTTTCTTCTTTCTTAATTCCTTTTCCCACCGAGGACAATCTTGGATGTAGTGACCAGGTTTCTTGCATTTGTGGCAAAGTCTTCTTATAGTCACTAGATGAGGAATCACCGCTTCTTGAGGATTTTCCAAAGCGACCACGCCTTGTGAATTTCTGAATTTCTTCACGAGCAAAGGCTAGCTCTCGCCAAATTCTTCAGATCTCCAAGGCTACTACCGAGTCTTCACTCTCGATTCAGATACAGCCTTGGCCTTCGTGGCACGTGTTTTTCCATGGCCGTAACCATAGAGATCTCTTTCAGCAAGTCGCAACTCGTGAGTATTTAGCCTTCGAGGATATCGGCAGGATCAAGAGATTTGTAATCAGCTCGCTCTTGTATCATCGCAAGCGAGTATCAAATGAGGAATCGTTTATCTTAGTAATTTCTTCACCACCTCATGGTCGGTGATGTCAAGGGCACCCAAAGGCTTGAAGCTCATTTGAGATGTCGTGAGGCGATCAAGGTTTGTTGAACATTTTCGCTTTTCGAGTCTTTTGAAGCGTTGAAGAGATTCAAGAACATCGACTCGAGAGTCACGCTTGAGTTGAGACACCTTCATTTACTTTGGACAGCCTGTCCTGTATGAGTTTGGCAGATTCCAAAGCACTCACTCTTCCATATCGACCTTTGCTCGATGGCTACATATGATATTCTTCGCTTGAGAATCGAAAGGCTTGAATCTCTTCACATCAAGATCATTCGTGAGAAGGTGTGACCGAGGAAACACCTTTGTCACAACATACCGTAGATCGCTGTCAATTGCTTCAAGATGCATTCGCATTTTGTTCTTCCAAGAGGGGTAGTCCGTCCCATCAAGGTAGGACACCTGCCGAGACCTTGATCATACCGCGGTCGATATAACTAAAACCTGTGGTTAAACTAAATCACACGTAACAAGGAGTACCTTGCTCGATACCAATTGAAAGTGCGTATATCGACTAGAGGGGGGTGAATAGGCGATTTTATGAATTCTTCACGAGGAATTTGCCGTGAGGAAATTCCTTAGCTAAGAAATACTTGCAGCGGAATAAGTACTCGAAGTAAGCATAGCAGATTACAAGCATAGTCATCATGATGAAATGAAGACAATCACAGAGTACGTAAAGCGAATCACAGGATAACACAAGATGAAGACAAACAGATCAAGAAATTGAACCGAGGAAATTGAGAAAGTCTTCACCAAAGTCTTCAAACACGATATGAACAAACACTCAACACAAGAATGAGGAAATGAAAGGGTTGAGGAAATAGAACCAGTTGGATTGGTGAAGACAATGATTTGGTAGACCAGTTCCAACTGCTGTCTCTGCTTGTACGTCTGTTGGAGCGGTTGAGTATTTAAACTCGAGGACACGTAGTCCCGACACCCAACACCGAAAGCACGCAGCTCAGACACCAAGTCCTCACCGATTCTCCTTGAACTAAGGTCACGCAGACTCGCCCAATCACTCGTGGTAAGTCTTCGTGCAACTTCCAAACCTTCACATACTTGGTCACCGGCGATCCACAATTCCTCTTGATGTTTCTAGACCTTGACGCCTAACCGTCTGGAAGAAGCACAGTCTTCAAAGGTAAAAGCGCCGGATCCACGAGGATCAATTTCTTCAAGGATGCTCAATCACTTTGGGTTTGTTGGGGTTTGGTTTTTGGTTTTCCTCACTTGATGATTTTCGCCAAAGTCCTAAGAGGATGGGTTGCTCTCAAATGACAAGTGTCAAGTTCTTCTCGAGCAGCCAACCAACTAGTGGTTGTAGGGGCGGCTATTTATAGCCTAGGAGCAGCCCGACATGATAAGACATAAATGCCCTTCAATGATATGACCGTTAGGTGGATAAGATATTTGGGACAGCATGCCAAGAAGATAAAGAACGGTCGGAAATTTGAACATCAAATTCTCGTGAGCTATCATGTTCTCATCGTAGGCAATTCAGACCGGCTAATTCCTAACTCCTCGCCGAATCGAATTCTCAAATACCGTAAGAGCTTCGCTCACATCAAGAAAATGACTGAATCAGATGAGATTTCCAAAAGCTTCACTCAAGGGATTGGTAGGTGTAGGATTTTGAGTTGAGCATCACATGGAAATTTTTCCTTAGTATTTCTAATTCCATTTAACAAGACGGTGTTTCCTATGACTCAAGAAAGAGAAAATGAAACTACGAAAACAAAAGTCTTCACGCTTCATGTTCCTCAAATGAATACCAAGTCTTCAAGGTCACACCAATTTCTTCACTTTCAAAGTCTTCGTAATATCAAATTCTTCATTGAAGAACTTCATTTTAGGGTCGACTTTCACCGTAAATATCAAACTCCTCATAGACTTATAGACCTGTGTACACTCACAAACGATTAGTTACTTAACCTATAAGTCTTCAATACACCAAAATCACTAAGGGCACTAGATGCACTTACGTAATCCGATCCATATACCACCACCAATCCGTATCCATATACCACCACCAATTCATATCCGATACCACCACCAATCTTTATCCATATACCACCACCGCTACCATATACCACCTCCACGCCATATACCACCACCATATATCCACCACCAATCCGAAGTTCTTCTCATATTAGGTTTGTTTTCGAGATCCATCTAAATTCCGATTCGTGTTTCCTTCACAGAGGTCTCGAAAAAAAAAGAGTGTGAGACCCCGGCAGTTTTAGGCCAAAATTTCGCGACCAAAATATTTTTTCTATCCTATTTTTAGGCTGTTCTCGAGTCTTTGAGACACTCGCCATCATAGTGATTTTTGGTCGACTTTTTCGTCGTCATGCCTCTGATTCAAAAAAATTGTCAAAAAATTGTACCCATCCTGTCACTTGACTTGGGAAGAGTTTTGAGACACTCGCCATTATAGTGATTTTTCAAGAAAAAGAGGAGCGCAAAAAAGAGCGCCAAAGAAAACAGAGCTAAACAAAAAAAATTCCAGAGTGTGCTTTTCCTTGTTTTCGCAGGCACCGTGATTTTGTTAGTGTTCTAGGCTCGCTTCTAGCACGGGTCTAGCCTAGACCAGCACAAGACCGCTGCTGAGCGCTTATTCAACTTTGCATCTCTGAATTGATTATTGCTCACCTTTTTGCTACCATACTATAAGCCCTCCCAGCTCCACATACATCTACGCTGTATGCTTGACTCTCCCTGGCAATCGCTCTATCCAAGCTTTTGAGAGTTTTGACTACAACGGTTGCCGATCACCGCCTGCTGCTGGGTAAGAACTCGTAAGAATTTGAGATTTGCTTCACGGATTTGTGACACCCGCCACCACCACCACTTGTTAGTAGTCCTGTAGAGATCATATTCTTGTGTGTTTCTATTGCTGCTAACCATGCCAGGATCATGTCGACAAGACTGACCGGGAGAACTTGACGAACAAGGAGCTTCATGATAAGTTTCAGCAAATGATGAGTGGACAGTGCAAGATGCTAAACAGATTTGAAGAGGCCACGGAGAAGATAGATGGCATGGAGAAGACGTCAAACAAAGCTCGATAACAAGTTTAATGAATTGCTTGCTGCCTTCCACCACCACCACCGCTGCTCCTAACGCACCTCTACAACAACAACAACAACAACAACAACAACAACAACAACGACCGATGAGGACATCAATACCATTGTTACACCCACATCCCCATCGCTACATATATCGGACCAATTACTAGAGCTCACAAGACGCCAATTAAATTATCAGTACTTTCGCTTTTTGGTAATGATTCTAATGTTCATGAGAATATGATGCTGCCTAAATTGGATACATTTGTTTTGCTTACAAATGAAGGCCCTAGCTTGGAGAAGGATGGACATTGAGCAAGAACAAGCATGGAGATAATGCCATGCTAAGGGAACAAGAACGGAGTTACAAGTGATGATTTCAGACTTTGAAGCCACCATAATGGATGCATGAAGCCTTGGACGAAATATACAAGATGCTACTTCATAAATGTCGTCCCGAGGCTATTCTAGGTGCTGTCACCTTATTAGTGGGCCAGGCCCATGTAATTTCGAAATACTTAAGTATAGGCTGTTTTAGAGTCCGTATGTGTGGGGAACAAGAGTTAGGGTTGATTTCGGACCCTCCACCAAGGGCCACGAAATTCCCTCTCCTCCATATATACCGCCTTAGGGCACCGCTTAGACCTTGGGTTTTGTTTAGATTAAAAGTTCGCCATAGCTGCAACTTCGCTGCATTTCGCTTTGTGTTCAACGACTGCATAAAGGCCACAGTAACCCCACCTTGATCAATAAAGCTTTCATCTTATATTCGCAATATCCAGATTGCAATCTCAGTTTCTTGCTTGTTCTTCGCTTGCTCGCAGGAAATGCACTGTGGTCGTTGATTGTGCTCCTGCCGGGTCAATAACCTCTCGGAGTTGGTTTAGCGATTGCTAAGGCGCGACGCCCTCAAGACGCTCAGAGTCGGATCGTCAAAGTCGACTTCCTCCAAAGCGAAAACCACATCTCATCGAAAGACGGGACACCTTGGCCTCTATCAACGACTACCTCCACGTCGCGAAACAGCCCTCCGCCGAGCGAGCCGTGTTCCTCTTGCGCTTGGCCAAATTGTTGGTGCTGCTGTTGATACTTCGTGGCTCCTCGCCACGATACGAGGAGGATGATTATGTGGGAGATTACGAGGATGAGGTTGATCAAAATCAGAACTACGTGCAACCACCAGCACCACAACCACCAAGTCGTCCACATGCAAATAATGGCAACGTTAGGGCTCCCCCTCAGGTACGAGATCGTGACCATCTCCCTAAACTGAAATTGAATATTCCACCATTTGAGGGTAGATATGTTCCTGATATATATCTTACTTGGGAGTTAGGAACTGAACAACGATTTACATGTTTACAATATCCTGAGGAGAGACGTGTTCCTGCTGCTGTTTGTGCTTTCACTAGCTTTGCATGTGTTTGGTGGTCTGAACAGTGTCAATTATATCATGTTCCAGCTACTTGGGCTGCTTTGAAAACTGCTATGCGTACTCATGGTTCCACCATATTATCAACATGAATTACTTCAAAAATTGCAGCGCTTAAGACAAGGAGAAAATTCAGTAGAAGAATATTATCGAATTACAAACTGGCTTGATTAGATGTGGTATTGTTGAGGAGAATGAAGCTATGCTTGCACGCTTTTCGGGTGGATTAAACAGAGAGATTCAGACCATTCTAGACTATAAGGATTATAATAATATCAATCGCTTATTCCATCTTGCTTGTAAAGCTGAACGTGAAGTGCAGGATCGACATGCATTGGCGCGACTAACTTTTCGCAGTCGACCTTCATCATGGACACCACGTGCATCATCTACTTCCACACGCTCGCCACACCAGCACCTCCGCCGCCGCCACCTCCAACCGTGATACAATAAAGGCACAATCACCACTATCCGCCAAGAGCACACCTTCCGGCCTGCAAAGAGCTCTTCTTCATCCATGGCATCAACAGGCAAACACATGATATTATTTGTCGACGCTGTAAGGGTGGAGGTCATTATGGGAGAGAATGCCCATCTAGGCGTGTGATGATTGTTACCGAGGATGGTGGGTATGAGTCCGCTTAGTGACTATGATGAGGAGACTTTGGCTCTTATTACACATGAAGAACATGGTGGAGATGATTCGAGACGCAATACATGGCAGCCAAGATGCCGACAGTATGAATGTTTAGTTGCTCAACGTGTTTTGAGTGTGCAGGTTACACAAGTTGAGCAAAATCAGAGGCATAATTTGTTCCATACAAAGGAGTTGTGAAGGAACGCTCTATTCAAGGCCATCATGGATGGAGGGAGCTGCAACAACTTGGCTAGCATGGAGATGGTGGAGAAGCTATTTCTCACCACAAGACCACATCCACATCCTTACTACATCCAATGGTTCAACAACAGCGCAAGGTTAAGGTAACACGACTGCTCGTGTGCATTTTAGTATCTCTACATATGCTGATTATGTTGATTGTGATGTGGTACCTATGCAAGCATGTTCATTATTACTTGGTAGACCATGGCAATTTGATAAAATTTGTACACCATGGTAGAAACAATTAGTATACTCTTGTTCATAAGGATAAAATATTACTTTGCTTCCTATGACTCCTGATTACATTTTGAAAGATGATATTAATAGAGCTAATAAAGCAAAACAGAGAAAAATAAGAGTGAAAATCAGATTGTGGCAAAAGAATTTGAGCAACAAATGAAGCCTAATAATAAACCATCTAGTGTTGCTTCTGAAATTAAATTGAAAAGTGCATGTTTACTTGCCACAAAATCTGATATTGATGAGCTAGATTCTAGCAAATCTGTTTGCTATGCTTTTGTGTGCAAAGAGGCATTATTTTCATTCGAGGACGTGTTTTCCTCATTGCCCTCGCTGTCACTAACATTTTGCAGAGTTCGCCGACGCCTTCCCACAAGACGTGCCACCGGATTACCACCTATTCGAGGGATTGAGCATCAAATTGACTTAATTCCGATGCATCGCTACCCAACCGCACCATACTGCACTAATCCAGAGGAGACGAAGGAGATTATGCGTCAAGCACAGGAGCTGCTCGACAAAGGTTATATACGCCAATCTCTTAGTCCTTGTGCTGTTCCTATTATACTAGTGCCTAAAAGGATGGTACGTCATGATGTGTGTTGATTGTAGAGGCATTAATAATATTACTATTCGTTATCGCCATCCTATTCCTAGGCTAGATGATATGCTTCATGAATTGAGTGGTTTCACAATATTCTCCAAAGTTGATTTATGAGTGGATACCATCAAATTTGTATGAAATTGGGAGATGAATGGAAAACAACATTTAAAACTAAGTTTGGTTTATATGAGTGGTTAGTCATGCCTTTTGGGTTAACTAATGCACCTAGTACTTTCATGAGACTAATGAACTAAGTTTTACGTGCTTTCATTGACGATTTGTGGTAGTCTATTTTGATGATATACTGATTTATAGCAAATCTTTGGAAGAACATTTGGAACATTTACGTGTTGTTTTTAATGCTCTACGTGATGCACGCTTGTTTGGTAACCTTGGGAAGTGCACCTTTGCACCGATCGAGTATCTTTTCTTGGCTATGTTGTCACTCCACAGGAATTGAAGTTGATAAAGCCAAGATTGAAGCTATCGAGAGTTGGCCGCAGCCCAAAACGGTCACACAAGTGAGGAGTTTTCTTGACTCGCTGGTTTCTATAGGCGCTTGTGAGAGATTTTAGCACCATTGCTGCACCTCTCAATGAGCTTACAAAGAAGGATGTGCCTTTTGTTTGGGGTACCGCATGTGAAGAAGCCTTCACGGTATTGAAAGATAAGTTGACACATGCCCTTTACTCCAACTTCCTGATTTTAATAAGACTTTTGAGCTTTAATGTGATGCTAGTGGAATTGGATTAGAGGTGTGTTATTACAAGATGGCAAACCTGTTGCATACTTTTCTGAAAAATTGAGGGCCTAGTCTGAACTATTCTACTTATGATAAAGAATTATATGCTCTTGTTCGGACTTTAGAGACATGGCAACATTATTTATGGCCCAAAGAATTTGTTATACATTCTGATCATGAATCTTTGAAACATATTAAAAGTCAAGCTAAACTGAATCGTAGACATGCTAAATGGTTTGAATTCATTGATACTTTCCCTTATGTCATTAAACACAAGAAGGGTAAAGAAAATGTTGTTGCTGATGCTTTGTCTCGTCGCTATACTATGCTTTCACAACTTGACTTCAAAATATTTGGTTTGGAGACCATCAAAGATCAATATGTGCATGATGCTGATTTTAAAGATGTAATGCAGAATTGTAAAGAAGGAAGAACATGGAACAAGTTCGTTGTTAATGATGGTTTTGTGTTCCGTATAACAAGCTATGCATTCCTGCTAGCTCTGCTCGCCTTTTGTTGTTGCAGGAGGCGATGGAGGAGGATTAATGGGACACTTTACGTGAAGAAGACGGAGGACGATTTGCTACACATTTCTTTTGGCCAAATATGAGACCGGATGTTGAGTGTTTTGTTGCTCGTTGCACTACATGTCAAAAAGCTAAGTCACAACTCAATCCTCATGGTTTATATATGCCTTTGCTCGTGCTTCTAGTGTTCCTTGGGAGGATATATCTATGGACTTTGTTTTAGGTTTACCTCAAACAAAGAAGGGGAGGGATATCATATTTGTTGTCGTGGAAAGATTCTCGAAAATGGCACACTTTATACCATGTCATAAAAGCGATGATGCTGTTAATGTTGTTGATTTGTTCTTTCGTGAAATTATTCGCTTGCATGGTGTGCCAAATACTATTGTTTCAGATCGTGATACTAAATTTCTTAGCCACTTTTGGAGATGTTTATGGGCTAAGTTGGGGAGTAAACTGCTTTTTAGTACTACTTGTCACCCCCAAACTGATGGACAAACTGAAGTATTCAATAGAACATTGTCTACTATGCTTAGGGCTGTTTTGAAGAATAATAAGAAAATGTGGGAAGAATGCTTGCCTCATATTGAATTTGCTTATAATTGTTCGTTGCATTCTACTACTAAGATGTGCCCTTTTGAAATTGTGTATGGTTTCCACCTCGCACCCATTGATTTGTTGCCTCTTCCATCTTCGGAGAAGGTTAATTTTGATGCTAAACAACGTGTTGAATTGATCTTAAAAATGCATGAGTTAACTAAGGAAAACATTGAGCGATGAATGTTAAATATAAACTTATGGAGATAAGGGTAGAAAACATGTTGTCTTTGCACCGGAGATCTTGTTTGGTTACATTTGCGTAAGGATAGGTTTCTTAATTTGCGCAAATCAAAGATAATGCCACGTGCTGATGGTCCATTTAAGGTGTTAGAGAAAATAAATGATAATGCATATATACTTGAGCTGCCTGCAGAATTTGGGGTTAGTCCCACTTTTAACATTGCAGATTTGAAGCCTTATTTGGGTGAGGAAGATGAGCTTCCTTCGAGGACGACTTCATTTCAAGAAGGGGAGGATGATATGGACATCAATACCATTGTTACACCCACAGCCCCTACTGTTACATATACTGGACCAATTACTAGAGCTCGCGCACGCCAATTGAATTACCAGGTATTTTCGTTTCTTGGTAATGACTCTAATGTTCATGAGAATATGATACTACCTAATTGGATACATTTGTTTTGCTTACAAAGGAAGGGCCGAGCTTGGAGAAGGATGAACATTGAGCAAGAACACGATGGAGTTGATGGCATGCTAAGGATCAAGGACGGAGTTACAAGTGATGATTTCAGGACTTTGAAGCCACCATAAGGAGTGCATGAAGCCTTGGACGAAATATACAAGATGCCACTTCATAATATTCGCCCATAGGCTATTCTAGGTGTTGTGTCACCTTATTATTGGGCCAGCCCATGTAATTTCGAAATATTTAAGTATAGGCTATTTTAGAGTCCGTATGTGGGGGAAACAAGAGTTAGGTTTGGTTTCGACCCCACCCTCAAGGGCCACGAAATTCTCCTCTTCCTCCATATATACAGCCCTTAGGGCGCCGCTAGACTTTGGGTTTTGTTTAGAATAAAAGTTCGCCATAGCTGCAACTTCACAGATTTCGCTTGTGTTCAACGACTGCACCAAGGCGCCATGTAACCCCACCTTCATTCAATAAAGCTTTCTCTTATATTTGCAATATTCAGATTGCAATCTTAGTTTCTTGCTTGTTCTTCGCTTGCTCGCAGGAAATGCACTCGTGGTCGTTGATCATGCTCCGCGGGTCAATAACCCTCGAAGTTGGTTTAGCGACATAAGGCGCGACGCCTCAAGACGCTCATAGTCGAATCGCCAAGGTCGACTCCTACGTAAAACGATAGCCACCATCTCATCGAAACATCGGACACCTTTGCCTCTATCACATTTTTGAGTTCTAGGCAAACCAAGTACAAAATCCATGCTAATGTCTTCCCAAGGTTGATAAGGAATAGGAAGAGGCATGTAAAGACCATGAGATTGAGCTTTAGACTTAGCTTATGACATGTAGAGCATCGGTTGGTGAAGCGTGAGACGTCTCAAAACATCTTGGGCCAAAAGTAGTTCTTGGAGAGCGTGGCGAATGTCTTATCTCGACCAAAATGTCCCATGAGTCCGCCTCCATGAGCCTCTTGCAAAAGTAGCAAACGAAGAGAAGACTCGGGAATGCATAGTTTGTTAGCGAACTCCTGCAAAATGTTAGTGACAGCAGGAGGCAAAGAGGAAGGCACGTCCTTGAATGAAAATAATGCCTCTTTGCACACAAAAGCATAGCAAACAGATTTGTTGAAATCTAGCTCATCAATATCAGATTTAGTGGCAAATAAACATGCACTTTTCAATTTAATTTCAGAAGCAACACTAAATGGTTTACTATTAGGCTTCATTTGTTGCTCAAATTCTTTTGCCAAAATCTGATTTTCACTCTTATTTTTATCCTGTTTTGCTTTATTAGCTCTATTAATATCATCTTCAAAATGGAATCAGAGTCATAGGAAGCAAAGTAATATTTTTATCCTTATGAACAAGAGTATACTAATTGTTTCTACCATGGTGTATGTAACTTTTATCAAATTGCCATGGTCCACCAAGTAATAAGGAACATACTTGCATAGGTACCATATCACAATCAACATAATCAAGATATGTAGAGATACTAAAATGCACACCTAACAAGACGTGTTACCTTAACCTTGCCGCTATTGTTGAACCATTGGATGTAGTAAGGATGTGGATGTGGTCTTGTGGTGAGAGATAGCATCTCCACCATCTCCATGCTAGCCAAGTTGTTGCACCTCCTCCATCTATGATGACGCCACATGTAACGCTCCTTCACAACTCCCTTTGTATGGAACAAATTGTGCCTCGATTTTGCTCAACTTGTGTGACCTCGCACACTCAAAACACGCTGAGCAACTAAACATTCATACCGTCAGCGCTTCAGAGCCATGTATTGCGCCTCATGATCGTAATCATCTCCACCATGTTCTTCACGTAATAAGAGCCAAAGTCTCTCATCATAGTCACTAGCGGACTCATACCCACCATCCTCAAGTGAGCAATCATCACACGCTGAGATTTGCATTCTCTCGATAATGTCCTCTTCCTTACAACGATTTACAAATATTAACACTTGTGTGCCCTGTTGTCGCCATGGAAGAAGAAGAGCTCACAGCAGTTCGCAGTGTGCTCTTGGCGATAGTGGTGGTTGTGCCTGCTTTCTTGTATCACGTTGGAGGTGGCACGTGAAGGAGGTGATGGTGCAAAGGAAGTAGATAATGCACGTGGTGTCCATGATGAAGGTCGACCTGCAGAAAAGTTAGTTCGCGCCAATGCTTATCGATCCTGCACTTCACGCTCAGCTTTACAAGCAAGATGGAATAAACGAGTGATATTAGTATACCCTTATACTCTAGAATGGTCTGAATCTCTTTATTTAATCCACCCATAAAACGCAAGCATAGCTTCATTCTCCTCAACAATACCACATCTAATCATGCCAGTTTGTAATTCCTGATAATATTCTTCTACATAATTTTTTCCTTGTCTTAAGCGCTGCAATTTTTGAAGTAATTCACGTTGATAATATGGTGGAACCCAACGAGTACGCATAGCAGTTTTCAAAGCAGACCAAGTAGCTGGAACAGGATATAATCTACAATGTTCGACCACCAAACACATGCAAAGCTAGTGAAAGCACAAACAGCAGCAGAACACGCCTCCTCGTGGTATTGTAAACATGTAAATCGTTGTTCAGTTTCTAACTCCCAAGTAAGATATATATCAGAACATATCTACCCTCAAACGGTGGAATATATAATTTCAGTTTAGGAGATGGTCATGATCTCGCACTGAGGTGGTGGTGCAGCTCACTGCTGTGAAGATATACCGAGGTCGACCGGCTGGTGGTGGTGCTGGTGGCTGCACGTAGTTCTGATTTTGATCAACCTCATCCTCGTAATAGTCCTCCATCTCTCGCAGTAATGCAGGAGCTGCTGTACACCAACAGCAGTAGCAGCTGCACCCGAATTTTGTCCTCGCTCAATAGGAACACGCCTGTGCTCGCCTCATCAGACGCGCGCGAGAACTGGTTGTGGAGGCGTTGAGTAATTCATCAAACTTGGCCCAACTTGGTGTCAATTGACTTCAATGTCATCCATCTTCTCCATTGCCTTTCCAAAGCTGGCCATCACGCCTTCCACCGCTGACCCATCATTTGTCAAACTTATCATGAAGCTCTTTGTTCATCATGTTCTCCTAGTCAATCTCGTTGACTTGTGTTCCTGCCATCGTTAGCAGCAATAGAAACACACAAGAATATGATCCCACAGCCCATCGGAATATGGTGGTGGTGGGGTGTCACAAATCCTCATGCAAAACTCAAATTCCTACCGCTTCTACCAAAGAAGAAGCGGTGATCTAAACCGCTGTAGTCAAAACTCTCAAAGCTTGGATAGAGTGATTACCAGAGAGTCAAACGACGACGAGATGTATGTGGAGCTGGAAGGCTTATAATATGGTAGCAAAAGGATCAGAATAATCAATTCAGAGATGCAAAGTTGAATGGATGCTCAACGACGGTAGATCGGCTGGTCCTAGGCTAGACCGCATAGAGACGCGAGCCTAGAACACAAACAAAATCACGGCGCTGCACGTAAACAAGGGAGAAGCACACTGAAATTTTTTTGCGCCTGCTTTTTTTTTTGCTCGCTTTTTTGTGGAAAATCGTTATAATGGCGAGTGTCTCAAAACTCTTCCCAGTGTCAAACCGACAGATGGGCAAGAAATTTTTTGACCAATTTTTTTTCGACCGCCTTGACCCAAAAACTGAAACGGGTCAAAAACTTTCTTTAACGGCGATCGTCTCAATACGCTTAGAAACACCTAAAAATAGGATAGCCAAAATTTTTTGTCAAGTGCGTTTTTTTTGAAACCAACCTTTCTACGGACGGCAAAAGATTGTTTAATCCCAAATCTACTCGCACAAGGAAAACACAACCGGGAGTAGATGGATCTCAAAGTTAACCTAATATGCAAGGAACTCTGACCGGTGGTGGATATATGGTGGTGGTATATGGCAGCGGTGGTGGTATATGGCAGCGTGGTGGTAGTATATGGATATGGATCGGTGGTGGTATATGGATACGGATTCGAGCGGTGGTAGGTAGGTGGTGGGCGATGACGATGGTGCGGCGGCGTGACAACTTATGACCGTAACTCAAACTCTAAAACACTAGACGCTAAGACCAGCAGCTAGACACGATGATGCAACCGCAAATTCAACAAAGCAAAACCCTAAAAAGATTATGCAAAGGCTCGATTAGTTCGGATATGATGAACTAACCCTAATTTTTTGTGGCTTTTTCGTGGACTGTAGGTATGAAGAATGACTGATCTAAACTACGAAAATCGTAAAATCTCACCGAGCAACCCGGAAATCTGATACCACTTGATAGAGGCAAAGGTGTCCCGATGTTTCGATGAGATGGTGGCTATCGCTTTCAGGGGAGTCGACATTGACGATCCGATCATTTAACGCATGAGACGTCATACTTTAGCAATCGCTAAACCAACTTCCGAGGGTTATTGACCACGCCGAGCACGCATCAACTCGACCACGAGGGCCTGCTTCTCGCGAGCAAACGAAGAACAAGCAAGAAACTAAGATTGCAATCTGGATATTGCGAATATAAGAGGAAAGCTTTATTAATGAAGGTGGGGTTCTGTGACGCCTTGGTCTGGTCGTTGAACACAAACGAAGTACGCGAAGTTGCAGCTATGGCAAACTTTTAATCTAAACGGTGCCCTAAAGGCTGTATATATGGAGTAAGAGTGGGGAATTTCGTGGCCCTTGGTGGAGGGGTCCGAAATCAACCCTATCTCTTGTTTCCCCACACATACGGACTCTAAAAATAGCCTATACTTATGTATTTCGAAATTACATGGGCCTGGCCCAATAATAAGGTGACGCAGCACCTAGAATAGCCTCTGGACGAAATTTATGAAGTGGCATCTTGTATATTTCGTCCTAGGCTTCATGCACCTGCTATGGTGGCTTCAAAGTCCTGAAATCATCACTTGTAACTCCGTTTGTTCCCTTTGCATGCCATCATCTCCATGCTTGTTCTTGCTCCAATGTTCATCCTTCTCCAAGCTAGGCCCTTCATTTGTAAGCAAAACAAATGTATCCAATTTAGGCGGCATCATATTCTCATGAACATTAGAATCATTACCAAGAAACGAAAGTACCTGGTAATTTAGTTGGCGCATGCGAGCTCTAGTAATTGGTCCAAGATGTATAGCAAAGACGGGCTGTGGGAGTAACAATGGTATTGATGTCCTCTTCAAAATGGAAAGGATTCCGTGTTTGTTGTTGTGAATAGATTTTCTAAGATGGCACATTTCATTCCTTGCAACAAGATAGACGATGCTTCACACATTGCAAATCTCTTTGTAGGAAATCTTGCACTCTATGGAGTACCAAAGACAATCGCTCCGATCATGACGCCAAGTTCTTAAGTTACTTTTGAAGACCCTATGTGCCAAGCTCGAATCAAGCTCTTGTTCTCATCCGCATACCATCCTCAAACCGACGGCCAAACGGAGGTGACGAACCGGACTCTCTCCACTCTAATTCGCGTATTGATCAAGAAGAACATCAAGGAGTGTGAGGCATGTCTACCCATCGCCGAGTACTCCTACAATCATGCAAGACATTCGACTACTGGCAAGTCCCCCTTCGAGGTCGTCTAAGGCTTCAACCCGTTGTCACCATTGGACACTCTACCTCTTCCTCTACAAGAGCGCACCAACATGGATGCGAGTGCACGGGCAAGCTACATCAAGAAGATGCATGAGGATACAAGGCACACAATCGAGCGCCAAGTACAATGACTAGCGACCAAGCTCAACGTCAACAAGCAACCCATGGTCTTCAACATTGGTGATCTGGTGTGGCTACACCTTCGCAAGGACCGCTTCCCAACTAACGCAAGTCTAAACTTCTCCTCGAGCCGATGGACCTTTCAAGGTGCTAGCACGCCACAACGACAACGCCTACAAGATCGACCTACCACGAGACAAGTACAATGTGAGCGACATCTTCAACGCCAAAGACCTCGCGCCATACCATGGAGATGAAGATTTTGATCCGAGGTCGGATCTCTCCCAAGGGAGGGAGAAGATGCGGCATCCTTCGCCATCCCCATGGACGCACCTATATCTTCCTCAACGCCACTTGGACCCATGACTCGAGCTCGAGCTAAGGCTATCAAGATAAGGTGAACTCGCCCTCTCCGAACTTCCTCTCTCTACTCACGAGACTTGGCTACTACCTCATATGGACACTCAGGTGTGATCAGTGATAGAGGCAAAGGTGTCCCGCCTTTCGATGAGATGTGGTTTTCGCTGGGAGGAAGTCGACTTTGACGATCCGACCACTTAACGGCGAGGACGCCGCGCTTTAGCAATCGCTAAACCAACTCCGAGAGGTTATTGACCACGCCGAGCACGATCAACCTGACCACGAGGGTCTGCTTCTCGCGAGCAAACGAAGAACAAGCAAGACACTCGAGATTGCAATCTGGATATTGCGAATATAAGATGAAAGCTTTATTGATCAAGGTGGGGTTCTGTGACGCCTTTGTCCGGTCGTTGAACACAAACGGCACGCCAAGTTGCAGCTATGGCTAACTTTTAATCTAAACAAAACCCAAGGTCTAAACGGTGCCCTAAGGGCTGTATATATGGAGGAAGAGGGGAATTTCGTGGCCCTTGGTGGAGGGGTCCAAATCAACCCTAACTCTTGTTTCCCCACACATACGGACTCTAAAACAGCCTATACTTAAGTATTTCGAAATTACATGGGCCTGGCTCAATAATAAGGTGACGAAGCACCTAGAATAGCCTATGGACTAATATTATGAAGTGGCATCTTGTATATTTCGTCCAAGGCCTCATGCACTCATTAGGGTGGCTTCAAAGTCCTGAATCATCACTTGTAACTCCGTTTGTTCCTCTTGCGCATGCCAACATCTCCATGCTTGAACTTGCTCCAAGGTTCATCTTTCTTGTCCATGGTAGGCCCTTCATTTGTAAGCAAAACAAATGTATCCAATTTAGGCAGCATCATATTCTCATGAACATTGGAATCGTTACCAAGAAACGAAAGTACCGATAATTCAATTGGCGGCGCGAGCTCTAGTAATTGGTCCAAGATGTATAGCAGCAGGGTTGTGGGTGTAACAATGGTATTGATGTCCTCATCATCGTGTACCTGGAGGAGAGCCATGGACAGCTACACAGACGTCCGAGCCCCGGATATGCTACAGCTAGGGAAGGAAGACAGACAGATCATAGGCCACGGACGACCGGTCCCGCCCGGACGTCTGACGACTCCTGTGTCCCGGACGATCGACGCCCCCGGACATCCGCAACTCGCACCAATGGAAATTCACGGAAGACCGACTCCTCCGGACGACCCGCACCCGAGCCGAATTTACGGACGTCCGACAGCCCCCGGACGTCCGGACCTTCCTGAAGCCCCGGACGTCCGACGCCTTCCGGATGTCCGACACCTATGTGACCGCGCCCGCGGGCTGGAGCCCTTGTACCCCTTCACTTCACCCCCATTTGCACTAAGACTATAAATAGACCTCCTCCTCCTCCTCCTAGTTAGGGTTAGCAAAGGATTAGCTCATGTTTGTGTGAGAGCCTTGCTCATCCACTTGGTTACTTCTCCTCGGAGCTCAGACCTCTTCAAGAAGATCCCCAAGCGGATTCAACACCCCTTCTAGGGTGGACCC
>JAHIAM010002015.1:0-57666 GCA_021605205.1 Aegilops longissima | reverse complement strand
GAGTGCCCTGATCGCTACTCACGGGAGGAGGAGGCGGTGGAGGAGGCGGAGTGCCTGACTGACGGGAGGAGGAGGAGGAGGCGGAGGCGCCCAGTTCGGAAGGTTGATGAGATCCTTCCGCCATAGGCATGGAGTCTTCAGAGCGTAACCCAGCCGATACTCCCTTCACCGGTAGGGTGGTCAAGCCGAGGTCCTCAAATCCCTCGCTATTTCATCGACCATCACCTTAGCATATCCTTCTCGAATCGGCCGGCAGTGAAAAGTTGAGTCGGGTTTAGTAGGATAAACAGAGCCAACAGCCGCTTTGACCTTCAAATTGCTCCATTGCGCCATAAGGTGGCAACTTTCAGATCCGTGATAGCATCCACGAGATAGTGGCAGGAGCCGCCAAGGCATGCTGCTCTCTGGCTGAAGCAGCTCGGTGGAAGCCACGCTGCTTCTCCGCCGAGATGGCGGGGTAGCTTCGGGAAGCTTCGCAGGTCGTTTGTTGTGATCTGCTGCTTCATTCCTCTAGCCCATTACCTTTTGTGCAGCGCCTGATTAGGCTCTGCTCCGCTTTCTTCCTCCTCTCATGGGTTTTGTAACCTCCTCAAGGCCTGAAATCCAGCCTTCCACGAAGGGAGCCTGGCGTGCCTCGTGTCCGCCCAGGTGCTCAGGATTCCCGAGGGCCATTGTGAGCTCGCCCTTCCCCGTCCTCGAACGAATCTCCCTTGCTGCGCTGCTTCGATATAATGCTTAAGCCTCTTGACTGGTATGTCCAATTGTTCGTCCGCCCAAATGCACTTCCCCGTTATAGGGTCCAAGGATCCACCGCCCCAAGAACCAAGTCCGCAACGGTCCGCCAGTTCATTGTCTCGGTTCGATCCCTTTATCAAGCAGATCATTCTCAGCCTTGGCCCACTTAGGCGGGCTATGAGGTAGCCACCGACCCCGCATGATGGTGAAGCTTCTTCTTCGCAGCATTTCTCTTGTTTGTCGCTGACATCTTTTACTCTTTTCCGATGTCTTGTAGGCCACAAATGCGGCCACCATCTCTGATCTTCTCATATTTGCCCGTGAATTCTGGTGTCTCATTTTTTCGATATACGATTGAGGTCTTTCTTCCAATTCCTGAATAGTTCTGCCATCTTCTTAAGAGCAAAAGACTTGATTAATGGCTCTATTACTGGCTTCTCCGGATCATCCTCCGGCGGTAGGGTAAAATTTGACTTCAGCTCAGTCCAAAGATCATTTTTCTGCATATCATTGACACAAGACACCTCGTGGTCTTCGCTCTAGGCTTATACCATTGGTGGATGCTGATCGATCTTGTCCCTAACCGTAACCCCGACCGAGCAACAAATGCCTTCTTTGTCCGTAGGGTTCAATCGTTGGCCGTCATGCGCATTTGTATGATCTCAAACTTTTCATCCGAGCTCAACTTTTCTCTCAGGCCTCGCCTCTTTACCGGTTGTGCTCGATCCGGAGGGCTAGAAAAAGAACAAAGATGAGAGTTAATTAATATGTGTACATATATACCAAAACAAAGACGAGAGCTAGTCAAGACAGCTTAACTAATATATATACCTGGCCGACTCGGTTTGGTGATCACCGAGCCGCCCTCACGGTCTACTTCTTCACCCTCTCCTTCTTGCACCGCATTGGGTCATCGGAGCCATGTAAATCATAGCCAGCTGCTTCTTCACCCTCTCCTTCCAGACCATCGTTGTCGACGCTGAGAACGCCATCGAGGAGACGGCATCACTCCGCTGCGATTATGTCCCTCAACAACGCTTCTTGTGCTTCTGCCTCGGGGTGTCCATAGTTTCTACAAATATTTACAACATGGCAATTATTATTCAAACATGACAGATATGGATATATTAGTGCCAACGAGAACTAGCTAGCTAATCACAATAAGGAATCATATTAGTGGCCTCGACGCTGCTTCTCTAGGGTTTGGGGTGGCCTCGACAACGCTTCAAGGGTTAGGTGGTTTCACAACGCTTCAAGCTAGGAGGGGTACGTACGATCGAACCCCCCCACGTGTTGAAGCTATCGGGAGGGGTCGGCGTTGAACAGACATCTATGTCCCACAAGTGACGGGGCATCGACGCTGCTGTAGGGTAGAGGGTCGTGGATCGCCGAGCGGTCGAGGTCAAGGGGTCAAGATCGCCGAGGGTCGGGAGGTTGCCAGTGTCAGGATTCAATAAACCATGTTTCATCATTAGGCTAGTAGTAAGCATGATGGTATGAGTTTCCAAGTTTTTTTGAACGGAGTTCAGATAGGATAATTCGCTTTTGGTACAAAGTTCAGCAAAAGGCAAATTATCCTATCCGGACTCCATTCCGTAACAACTTTGAGGACTTCACCATCATGCCATGGTTACTTCCGGCCAATGATGAAGCCATGGATTTCTTCAATACTTTGACACTATAGGAACCCTCAATTCTCAAACCTTCGACCTTGACCCCTTAACGAACCTCGACCCTCTACCCTAGTTCCCGACCTCGACCCTCGGCGATCCTCGACACACTCGTTATATCGACAACGACGCAACATACATATACATGGGAAAATAATGTTATCGGGAGGGTATCGGCACCCCTCGTGTCAAAGTTTCTTCTTTCTCCTCTATCCCTTTTCTTCTTCTCCTCTTCTTTTTCTTCTTATCCCCGAGAAAGGAAAATAAGGAAAAGGAAGAAAAGAGGAAGAAGGAAGAAGGAAGAAGAAGAAGAAAAAGAAGAAAAAAAGAGGAGAAGAAGAAAAGAATAGAGGAGAAGAAGAAAAATAGAAAAAAATCTATTTTCTCCTCTTCTTTTCTTCTTTTCCTCTCATTCTTTTCTTCTTCTTCTTCCTTCTTCCTTCTTCCTTTTCTTCCTTTTCCTTATTTTACTTTTTCCTCTACACTAACCTAATTAAAATGCACTAACCTAATTAAAATTGTAACTTTCTATATATGAACAAAAACTAAACTAATAAAAATAAAAAACATATACATTATAGCCACATACACATATACATCACATATGAACAAAAAATAAACTAATAAAATAAGGAAAATAAAGAAAAGAGGAAGAAGGAAGAAGAAAAAGAAGAAAAAGAGGAGAAGAAGAAAGAATAGAGGAGAAGAAGAAAAATAGAAAAAAATTTATTTTTTCTTCTTCTCCTCTATTCCTTTCTTCTTCTCCTCTTCTTTTTTCTTTTCCTCTCATTCTTTTTCTTCTTCTTCTTCCTTCTTCCTTCTTCCTCTTTTCTTCCTTTTCCTTATTTTACTTTTTCCTCTACACTAACCTAATTAAAATGCACTAACCTAATTAAAATTGTAACTTTCTATATATGAACAAAAACTAAAATAATAAAAATAAAAACATATACATTATAGCCACATACACATATACATCACATATGAACAAAAAAATAAACTAATAAAATAAAAAACGGGGCGGCTCGACGGCGGCGGCTCACAACGGGCGGCCATGAGGGCGACGGCGGCGGCGGCGAGGGCGATGACGACGCGATTTCGGGCGGCGCAAGGGGGGGCGACGACGGGCTCGGGCGCGGGCAGGGGCTACGAGGACGGCGGGCTCGGGCAGGGCGATAACGGGCTCGGGCGGGCAGGCAGGGGCGTGGCGGGCGACGACAAGGGCGGCGGCGGGCGGGGGCGCGATGGGCGGCGTTGGGCAATGGGCGGCGACGGGGCAGGGCGACGACGGGAGCGCGAACGGCAGGCGGCGGCGCTGGACGGCGGGCGCGGCGCGGGCAGCGGACGGCGCCGATCTGGGCAGCTGGGCGGCGCCGATGAGCTCAAGGTCGTCGGGGAATCACAGGGAGATGTGAAATTTTCACAAGTCCTGGTTATATAGCAAGGCATTGGTCCCGTTCGTGGAGCAAACCGGGACTAATGCCCCTTTAGTCCTGGTTGGTGCCACCAACCGGGACCAAAGGCCATGTGCTGCCTCGCCAAATGTTTAGTCCCACCTCGCTAGTTGAGAGGAGCCGCACCAGTTTATAAGGTGCGGTGCGGCCCTCTCGAGCTCCTCTCAAAGCAGGCTTTGGGCCTATCTCTCGCCACTGCATGTGGGCCTGCTAGGCCTTCCAAGGGCTGAATCTGACCCATAGGGTTTCTAGTCGATTCAGGCCGTGGGGCCCAGAGGTGGTACTTTTTTGCTTTATATTTTATTTCTTTTTGCTTTTAGTTTTAGAAAAATATAAACTTTCTATTAGTGCCATTAGTTTTAAAATTTGAAAACACTTTTTTGTTTTCTTTGTTGCTTTATTTATTTTATTTTGTTTCTACTTACAACAAAATACTTATTGTTGCTATTTTTATTTTTTCAAGTTTTTTGTTTTGTTTTCTGCATTATTTATTTTCTTTTGGTTTTTGCTTTATTTTTTAATTCTTTTTGCTTTTAGGTCAGCAAAATTATAAACTTTCTGTTAGTGCTTTTAGTTTTAGAAAAAATATAAACTTTTGTTTGTGCAATTAGTTTTAAAATTGAAAACACTTTTTTTGTTTTCTTTGTTGCTTTATTTATTTTATTTTGTTTCTACTTACAACAAAATGCTTATTGTTGCTATTTTTTTTTCAAGTTTTTTGTTTTGTTTTCTGCATTATTTATTTTCTTTTGGTTTTTGCTTTATTTTTAATTCTTTTTGCTTTTAGGTCAGCAAAATTATAAACTTTCTGTTAGTGCCATTTGTTTTAGAACAATTATAAACTTTCTGTTTGTGCCATTTGTTTTATAAAATTTGAATTCTTTGAAATTTGTGTGAATCACAAGTTTGTGAGCTCAACAAGGCGAGGGGACGGGCTTATAAACGGTTTGAGCGCCTTCTTCATGGCGAGGTTTTCAAATTCATAGTTTTTAAATGAACTCTGAAAAAGTTGGCATAGCATGTTCATGAACAAAACGGACAATGGTATCATACTGTGTGTTACAAAGTTGGCATGGTATCATCATAATAGTTGCGGAGAAAGTCTTTACTTTTCTTCGCTTGTGTCGCTTTGCTTATTGCTACAGTAACCATGGATAATCTTCATCGCTTATCGTGATGCTTGGGTCAACCTTGACTTTGAAGGGGGAATTTCATGAAACTTTGGTTGGTGCTCTTTTCATCTTGGTCAATCGTGTAAAATGTATTCCCATTTATCTCTAACATGCGATCGAACTTCAGCTTCTCCTTTTGACTTTCGCATTGTGTCCTTGCATCGACAATGACCCGGCGGAGATCATCATCATGGGGCACATCGTCTGTTCCTCTTGATCTTCAGCAGCTTCGCCCGCTTGCAGCACCATCGTGCACATCGTCTGTGCATCTTGATGTTCAGAGCAACACCGTATTCAGGGGGCACATAGTTGTCATCGTACTCTTCTTCCTCATTGCCTTCCATCATAACCCCTATTTCTCCGTGCCTCGTCCAAACATTATAGTGTGGCATGAAACCCTTGTAAAGGGTGGATGTGAAGGATTTTCCGGTCGAGTAAGACTTCAGATTCCCACATATAGGTCATGGACAACACATAAAACCATTCTTCTTGTTTGCCTCAGCCACTTCGAGAAAAGCAAAAGAAAAAAAATAAATATAGCAGAAAAGAAAAAAAATCTATATAAAAACTACTCATAAATGAGCATAGATGCGCTTATAGAAAATTCAACCTAAATTCATAATAAATTTCTACTAACTTCGAGAAATTCAGTATGAATTTAGGTTAAATTCTGTATAAGGGCATCTATTTTCATTTTGAGAAGAGCTCAACATGGCAGAAAGGGAGGTGCTTATAAACTGGTTTGATTCCCTTCGATTGGCGAGGTGGGACTAAACTCAGGCGTAACGAGGATCAACCTTTAGTCCCGTTGATAGGACGAACCGGGACTAAAGGGTGCCTTTGGTCCCAGTTCAAGCCGCCAACCGACCAATGATTGTGGGCAGGAGCGAGGCCAATGGTCCCGGTTCGTCCCACCAACCGGACAAAAGGTCCGGACGAACCGGGACCAATGGCCCACGTGGCCGGCCGGCCCCCGGGCTCACGAACCGGGCAAATAGCTCCATTGGTCCCGGTTCGATTGAACTGGACTAATGGCCTAAACCGCCTGGACGATAGCCCTTTTTCTACTAGTGGTTGTATTTTGAGCAGCGCTGCTGGTAAGTTTCGTATAGGCTTTTCCCTAGTAGTGGGAGTTGGACCTCCTTATAAGGGAGGTTCTTTCCCCACTTGTATGAGCATGAGAACAAGATGGACATCCACGCGTGCTCCTCCGCCGCCGCCTCGCCTCGCCATGCCACAGCGCCATGGTTGTGGGAATGAGCCGAGCCGATGTCTAAATTTTTGCCACGCACTACGGGTATACGAAAGGTCACCTGAAGCTGAAACATTTTTTCTGTGGTGGACATCTGAATCCGAACGGCGCGCTTCTTGGCTGCTGCCTGTTTGTTTCGCCTCCGCGTTCCTTCAGCTCCGGCGCAGCCTCTCGCCTCCTTCTCTTGCGCCTTATAAAGGAAGGTCGCCCTCTCGAGAGACGCACAGAACTACTTCCTCCTCTCGCCATCGGTTCCTGAGCACTGCGCTGCTGCTACGATCTTCCCATCCGGCTTGCGCGTGCACCGCAGGTTGGGACAGTGAGGCCTCAAACCGCACCTTTTGAGTCCTGTACGGAGAAGGGTGATAAGATTTTGGGAGCGCTCTGCGTGACTACTGACTTTTCCGTCACGGATGCCCCGGACTCCGACGACTACTTCCCGACGCACGACTACTTCCCGACGTCGACAATCTCCTCGACGACATGGAGGACACCGACCCCAAGTCCAGTGCCTCTGCTCCTGCTGCTGTCTCGTACGTGTTTCTCCCCCTTCTATTAGAGGTTCTGCTACAGTTCCTTGTTCTAGTATTAGCCCTAAATATGTTAGACTCTCTTTCATATATGCAACCTGCTATATTGTCTGCTCTAGATATGTTTAGTTATGGTTCATATATGAACATGTTGTTTACCTTCTCTTTGTCAAATTGCATGGCTTATTTTATCACTACTTTACTAGCCATGCTTTATCTAGTATTTCTGTTAATAAAATCATTCAGTAAATTGCTCATATTTTCAACAGGAACGCCGGGAAAGAGATGTGGCGGACGACAACAGGTCGTGTGACATGGTTGATCGGGCGGCTCAAGCGGAACTCCTGCAGAATGAGCAGAGGGGTGGAGGAGAAAGCAAGGCGGCGCGAGCGGCTCGGTCAAGGGCCGCCGGAGAGGTGCAGGAGGAGGCGCGAAGGTGTCCAGGCTTCAAGAGGTGCAGGAAGAGCTAGCGGGTGGTTGTGCACGCGGCCAAAGACGCGGACTCACATGAAGGCTTGGAGCAGCGTGTTTAGTGGCCAACATGGCAATCGACGGTGTGTGTGGTAGACTGGTAGTTAGCTCTGTTGGCCACCAATGGTGGCGGCGCTGGTCATCGATTGACGACCACGCTTGGTTGTGGCGCGTGCAGCATTGCACGCCAACTGCTCAAAGAAACGTTCACACCGGGATGGATGAAAATAAATAGAAATATTGCCACATGGACATGACCAGCCAAAACAATGCTGAGTCAGCATGGATACTGATTCGGTTGGGTCATGGGACGGAACTTGTCCGGTTTCAAGAGTTGTGGGTGCAAGTTGTCCGGTTTCAGTAGATGAGAGACCAAATCTAGACTCCGTAAAAATTGTGGGATATATATATATATATATATATATATATATATATATATATATATATATATATATATATATATATATAGAAGATCTATTATGAGAATTGCTATCAATTATTCGCGCGGAGGACCTATACCCAACCGAATATTGATAGAAATTCTCATAATAGATCTTTAAATATTGATAAGGTATTATCAATTATATGGGCAGGAGGACACCTGTAAAAAAAAAAAAAAAAATAATAATAATAATAATAATAATAATAATAATAAGCCATGTCTAATATTTAATCAAGTTAAAATTAAATTTAAATTAAATAAATAAGCAGTGTTGAATATTTAAGCAGCCTTGGCATGTATGTACGCATACACCGACACAAGGATTCTAAGGAAGAGCTACCTATCTGAAGGCATGAAGAAGTGCATCATGGCAAGCGAAGAAGAAAAGAAGAGCCAGCCAATTATTCACAGAGAGACAATGCCCACGTGAACAAAGCAAAGATTTGATAGATTCCTGAAGATTGAAGTTTGTCGGGCACTATCCTCTCGCCTTATCCATCACCTAGAGGGACACGCATGCATCCCTACTTCATATAAAATAAGAGGTGCATTCTCCGAAGCCATCCAGAGAGCTGCTCTCTCGCCTATAAAAGGAGACACTTGCTGCAAAGAGAGGAGACACCAGAAGGAGAAGAGCCACCAGCCACCGATAGAGCAAAGAGCTGCGTCCCAGCTAGCAAGCTCGTTGCTCAGTAGTAGTAGTAGTAGTAGTTTCATCCTGCAATAAGAGCCACCATATCCAGAGCATTGTAAGGCTCAAGAAGGTAGTTAGAAGGTAATTTTCTTTAGTTTGTGTAATCCTTCGGGCCTCCCGAAGGGAAAGCCATATGTAAATTATGTTGTTGAAATGATGTAGTTTCTTGGTTTCACTTGGTATTTTACTTATGAATTTATGGGACGAGTTCTTATGCTAGGGATCCTATAGGAGAAACCTCTGCGTGTAGTTCTCTGTAGCCCAGAGTGGCGTTTGAATGAGAACCTTGTGGTCGAGAGAAGTGTTCCCTTCGGGTGGAACTGCCTGGGAAGACGATAGGAATTTACCCCATAAATTTGCAATTAAAACTGCTAAGTGAACGTAACTAGCTACATCTGATGCAACATAATGAAAAATATGGTGAGTACTGAGTAGGATTTTACACCTTTAAGCACATCGTCGGATTTAATTGTTGGCCTCGCCAGCCTCTAAATAGATCCTGCATTAAATATATAATCAAGTTAGAACGTGAAGGTAATCATATTGAATTAAATATTATTGTGAATAGTGGAATACTATTCCAAATAGTGTATTTAATAGTGGAGCACTATTGTGAATAGTGCTGAATAGTAAATACTATTCAAGATAAAAGAATACCTGTCTACCACTCCCACCTAATCCCAAATTAACCTAATCAAAATCTAATCACATATTAAGCTAAACAATAATTATAAAATTTATTTCCCTATATTGTTGTTGGTATCAGGTCCAGCGTTTAATCATTGAAAGGTTAAAATATTTAAACTTAGAAGTTAGCGCAGGTAAAGTTATAAATACTAAGGAAAATCTAAATATAAGGTGTAGAGTAAATCCTTCTGAAGAGCATATTTGGCATTCATCTCATAGCCAGTTAAATACAGCCGTCGATTTAATATATAACTTTTACATATCTTGGGGAAAAGACAAGATAACTTAGACCAAAAATTTGAAAGTTTATTCAAAGAATACCAAAACTTATGGATAAGTATTCAGGTTTGAATAATAAAATCGATCTAGCTTTACATAAGCTAGAGGAAGCAAAAGCAAGACAGAATACAGTTTGCAAGAATAACGATTATATTAAAGAGGAAGTGTTGTCAATAGGCCGTTACTTAAGTAAAGGCAAAGAGTCACTCCCACGCACTGATACAAGACAAGATATACTTGAAATTAAAAAGTTGGTGCAAGAGGTTAAAACTTTGATTATCTCATAATTTTATGACTGAATATACTCAAGCATTAAACGAAGTAGCAAAATACCTGTCACCTCCTGTCGGATTCTCCATCACGACTCCCAAAGGAAGATTCCAAAGTAATAATAAGACAAAATAACACAATCATCCAACTACTAATTCAAGTATTAGATAAGCTAAAAAGTGTTCAAAGCAACAAAGAAATTGTGTTATCATCATCTGGAATAGTTGCCTCTACTAGAAATATTAATTCAGAAAATGGATGTATCTAAAGGCTTCCTTAGAAGAGACAAAACCCTCCAATTAGTAAGGCAAGATTCAAGACCTCTGGCCATGAAGCATAGATTATCATGCAAAGCTGATGATATTGATAGCATTGAAGAAGTTATAGATATACAAAGAGATCTAGAAAGATATCAAAAGATACCCTGAGAAAAATAAAGCCGCAGCAAGTATACCACATGGGTATGTTTGAAAGTAAAAGTGGTCTATATAGAATATCCAGAGAAGTAGAATTAAGTGTGTTAACACACCCAGTAGATTTAAGAATTGTAAGCAAAAATATTGAAAATGAACTAAAATATTGTGGTTATAAATATATTCATCAAGGTATGTATATCATAGGAGTCAAAGGTATGACAAGAAAGAAATTAGGTGCAAAGGTTTTAATAACATTATTAGATAGAAGATGGGAATCAGTAGACAAAGCAGCATTAGGATTTTTGGAAGGAGACATGAATGAAAATAGATTAATAACCTATATAGCTCCAGACCTAATGATGCCTGTAAAAGAATTTATTGAAAAATGAGTTTTGGTTTCCAAACTAAAGGTTATGAAGATTTTAAAGGAACAAATTTGCTAGTAAGCATAGAATTTATAGGAAGGCTCACTAATAGAAGTAGCTCCAGATATAGAGTGAATGTGAATGACGAATTGATAGCATGCAATCAAAAGGTATTAAATTTATGAATCCTCTTAAAATTGGCTCTGAAGAAAGAGCAGGAGAAGAATGGAAGATAGGAGATCTAATAGAGAAAAGGAATTAAAGCAACCTGAAAATTACATAAGCTATCAAAATTGTGAAGGAAGTAGTAGTATTCGATTTATGAACTATAAAGCTGCTTCAATAGAAGACTCAATCATTTATGTCAGAATCAGAAATTAATGATGATAAGAATAAAGGTATATCTGAATGTATGGAAAAGCCTAATTTAGATGACGAAATAATTCATTGGGAAAAGAAGCTAAAGCATATTGAATGGGAATATAGTCATTCTATGACAAAGGATTGGCCAAAAATTAGAGAAAGAGAACTATTTATCATTCGAGAAATTGCAAGGTTAAAAAGCTTAAAATGATAAAATGTTTGCCACTAGTAGTTCAAGCATGGAAGATAAAATTATAGCATCCGCAGAAAGAAAAGCAAATGCTATTATTAATAAAAATTCTATCAATAATAATAATAAAGATAAGAATATTATTCAAAAGAAGAAATTGTTAGTGAAGAAGAGCAATGGGATATAAATAATAAGTTATTATTAGAAAGTTATGAGGAAGAGGAGGAATTAATAAAAGAAATGTGGTTAGAAGATGAAAGGTATGATGATTCAGAACAAAATAGTGATTTTTATAACTCACTAGATGATGTGGGACTACATAATTTAGACAATGCAATGGAAGCCATGGAAGTAGAAAGTAGTGGTAAAAGAAGAAGGGGATATGGAGAATCATCTGTAAAAAGAGAAGGAGAAAGAGAGAGACCTACCAGGACAGCTGGACAATGGCCTCCAAAAAAGATGATTATCAACCTACATATATCCCAGGACAATATAGATACATGGGTACTAAAAGAAGAGATTTTGAAAACCAGTGCAATTCCAAAATTATAAAATGATGGTGCCATATTAAACCTAGCAGCTCATGATCCAATAGATTGGCGAATATAATTAGCATATGGAAAGGTTTAATAGTACAAAAATATATACAAAATCAGTATAGCATAGGCACTAAGGTAGAAGATATGTTAACATATCTTGAAACATTTTTAGGAGAATCTGTAAAAGTTCTTTGGGAACAATGGGTAGAATCATACCCTAGTCAATATGAAGAATTAAAAAGGGCAGGAAGTAACCCTAATAACTTTATAATGTTATCTCAAATATGATCATAGCAGAAGATCCAGAATTAGGTCATACCTCATTGCAAAATGAAAGGTTAAGAGAAATAGAAAAATTAACATTAACTAGCTGGAAAGGTATTAAAGAATTTTCCCAGCATTATTTGTATAATGCTACTACTGCTAAACAAGGTTTTAATGTAGGCGTAGTAGAAAGATATTTTAATAAGTTGCCTGACCCCCTAGGGTCAATAATATTTGAAGAATACAAAAGGAAACGGCGGGAAATGTGGTAAATATATCTCAAGCTGTAACATTTGTTTTCAAACAATTAAGAAAGGTGTGTACTAGTATTCAAGCCCAAAGATCTATGAAGAAATCAGATTATAATTTTTGCAATAACATAGTCCAAATACCACTAACATATGGAGAAGAAAGGCATAGGAAAACAAATATTATAAACCACAAAGGAGAGATAATAGAAATTTTAGAACAAAGAAAAGATATTTCTTAAGAAGGTCAGACAATAGAGCCCCATTCTTGCATAAAAGAAATGTAAGAAGATATAATCCCAAGAAAACCTATGATAAAACATGCAGGTGTTTCATATGTAACTCTCCGATCATCTAAGTAGAACATGCCCTAATAAAGACCAGAAAAGATACTCTAGCAAATATGAAGAACAAGAGAGTGTTAATTATAGATAGCGTTAATGAAAATATATTAGTATGTGATGATGAAATAAAAGACGATGAGTCAATATATTCAATTATAGAAACAGATGAAGTAGAAAATGAGGCTCCAGAATATGAATCAAGTGAAGATGAAATAGACCTAATAGATGATTTAGCCGGTTTAAAAATTGAAATGATGAACCAAGTAGATTGTGAACATGATTGGATTAGAGGAAAAGGTGATTATAACATAAAATGTGCTTTCAGATATATTACCCAAGCCAAGATAATAGGTTCACTTGTAGCTTGTGTTTAAAACAAGCATGTGCCTCATGTCTAAAAGCCAATAATCAAAAATGGAGACAAGAGATAGAATTGGAACCAGAAGAGCGAATATTATCCAGTAGGGTTAGAAATTTAGAAAATAGAATAAATAAGCTAGAAGCAGAGCTAGAAAAACTTAAAGATGAGTTAGAAAATAGTAAAGAGGAAAATGATAATGTTCCAAAACACAGAAATGAAAGAGCAAATGATAACGGTAAGGGATAAAAAGGAGACAAATTAATACAATTGAAAGATGCAATTACTAGTTTTGGAAACAAATATATCGTTCGATTACCATTCAAAGAAGTGTTAGGAATAAGGATCCCAGTTAAGATTGTTCGAAGCCAAATATTTCATATAAAATACTGGCACTATTAGATACTGGTTGCACTAAGAATATCATCCATGATAAATATTTTATGAGATGTCCCGAAATAGTTGAAACTATAGATGATAATAAAGCTGAAGTATCTACCGATATGTCAGGAATAAAGAAGATCCATAATCAGCTAGCATATAATATTGAAGCTTACATAAATGGCACAAAATATATAATAGATGAAAATAGCCTGAAAATGTTTCAGCCAAATACATTCAATTTTAAGCCAAAATCCCATATTAAGCTCGATGAAGCCCAAAGATGCATATTGGATAACTTTTGGTTCCAATATGCTCGTAAAAGAGACGAACAAGGGTATTTTTTATCAATTCTCAACAGTTTGGCTGAATATTTTAATGAATTAAACAAAAATGTGCCAAAGCCAGCAAAGGTTGAAATACCAAAAGGAGAAACTCTACATCTCATATTCGATGGAAATAAACCATGGCGTATATTTGGAATGGGAAAATATTATGATTGAAAAAATAGATGCAAAAAGAAATGGAGGAGATTTAACATTCAAAAGATATTACAGTATAGATGAGGCCTTACTTTGGGCAAGAAAGGTATTAGGACCAGATTATTATATTGACCCAAAGGCCAAAGACTATATCCAAATGAAAAGAGGCATACCTGCTTCACCAACTCCCACAAAGGGGGAGGCATCAAGCTCAAAAAATATAAAGAAGGAAGAATCCCCAAAATATAAGACATACCAAGAATGCCTTCTAAAGGGGCTTGACCCTTTAGACAGTGAATACATGGATCAAGAAATGGATAAGAGGTTTGAAGAATTTTCAAAGATAATAAAGAAAGAATTAAAGGAGGAAATATTAAAAGAATTAAGGCAAGAAATGGATGAAAAATTTGAAGAAATAAAGAAAGAATGTGATGAAAATTTGATTTCAATCTATTAAATGATGAGGATCATATGGACATAGCAGGGCATGGGCAGCGGCCTGAATAAAACCCAAATTGCATATATTGATATTGCTATCAATTATTGAAGCGCGGAGGACCTATACCCGACCCGAATATTGATAGAAATTCTCATAATAGATCTTTTAAATATTGATAAGGTATTATCAATTATATGGGCAGGGAGGACACCCCCTGTAAAAAAAAAAAATAATAATAATAATAATAATAATAATAATAATAATAATAGTAATAATAAGCCATGTCTAATATTTAATCAAGTTAAAATTAAATTTAAATTAAATAAATAAGCAGTGTTGAATATTTAAGCAGCCTTGGCATGTATGTACGCATACACTGACACAAGGATTCCTAAGGAAGAGCTACCTATCTGAAGGCATGAAGAAGTGCATCGCTGGCAAGCGAAGAAGAAAAGAAGAGCCAGCCAATTATTCACAGAGAGACAATGCCCACGTGAACAAAGCAAAGATTTGATAGATTCCTGAAGATTGAAGTTTGTCGGGGCACTATCCTCTCGCTCTTATCCATCACCTAGAGGGACACGCATGCATCCCTACTACATATAAAATAAGAGGTGCATTCTCCCGGAAGCTATCCAGAGAGCTGCTCTCTCGCCTATAAAAGGAGACACTTGCTGCAAAGAGAGAGAGACACCAGAAGGAGAAGAGCCACCAGCCACCGATAGAGCAAAGAGCTGCGTCCCAGCTAGCAAGCTCGTTGTTCAGTAGTAGTAGTAGTAGTAGTTTCATCCTGCAATAAGAGCCACCATATCCAGAGCATTGTAAGGCTCAAGAAGGTAGTTAGAAGGTAATTTTCTTTAGTTTGTGTAATCCTTCGGGCCTCCCGAAGGGAAAGCCATATGTAAATTATGTTGTTGAAATGATGTAGTTTCTTGGTTTCACTTGGTATTTTTACTTATGAATTTATGGGACGAGTTCTTATGCTAGGGATCCTATAGGAGAAACCTCTGCGTGTGTAGTTCTCTGTAGCCCAGAGTGCGTTTGAATGAGAACCTTGTGGCAGAGAAAGTGTTCCTTCGGGTGGAACTGCTGGGAAAGACGATAGGAATTTACCCCATAAATTTGCAATTAAAACTGCTAAGTGAACGAATTAGCTACATCTGATGCAACATAATGAAAAATATGGTGAGTACTGAGTAGGATTTTACACCTTTACGCACATCGTCGGACTAATTGTTGGCCTCGCCAGCCTCTAAATAGATCCTGCATTAAATATATAATCAAGTTAGAACGTGAAGGTAATCATATTGAATTAAATATTATTGTGAATAGTGGAATACTATTCCAAATAGTGTATTTAATAGTGGAGCACTATTGTGAATAGTGCTGAATAGTAAATACTATTCAAGATAAAAAGAATACCTGTCTACCACTCCCACCTAATCCCAAATTAACCTAATCAAAATCTAATCACATATTAAGCTAAACAATAATTATAAAAATTTATTTCCCTATATTGTTGTTGGTATCAGAGCCAACAATATAATTCCCTATATTTAGTACCCGAATTCGAATATTGATAGAAATTCTCATAATAGATCTTTTAAATATTGATAAGGTATTATCAATTATATGGGCAGGGAGGACACCCCCTGTAAAAAAAAAAATATAATAATAATAATAATAATAATAAGCTATGTCTAATATTTAATCAAGTTAAATTAAATTTAAATTAAATAAATAAGCAGTGTTGAATATTTAAGCAGCCTTGGCATGTATGTACGCATATACTGACACAAGGATTCCTAAGGAAGAGCTACCTATCTGAAGGCATGAAGAAGTGCATCGCTGGCAAGCGAAGAAGAAAAGAAGAGCCAGCCAATTATTCACAGAGAGACAATGCCCACGTGAACAAAGCAAAGATTTGATAGATTCCTGAAGATTGAAGTTTGTCGGGGCACTATCCTCTCGCTCTTATCCATCACCTAGAGGACACGATGCATCCCTACTTCATATAAAATAAGAGGTGCATTCTCCGGAAGCCATCCGAGAGCTGCTCTCTCGCCTATAAAAGGAGGCACTTGCTGCAAAGAGGAGAGACACCAGACGGAGAAGAGCCACCAGCCACCGATAGAGCAAAGAGCTGCGACCCAGCTAGCAAGCTCGTTGCTCAGAGTAGTAGTAGTAGTAGTTTCATCCTGCAATAAGAGCCACCATATCCAGAGCATTGTAAGGCTCAAGAAGGTAGTTAGAAGGTAATTTTCTTTAGTTTGTGTAATCCTTCGGGCCTCCCAAAGGGAAAGCCATATGTAAATTATGTTGTTGAAATGATGTAGTTTCTTGGTTTCACTTGGTATTTTTACTTATGAATTTATGGGACGAGTTCTTATGCTAGGGATCCTATAGGAGAAACCTCTGCGTGTGTAGTTCTCTGTGTAGCCCAGTGGCGTTTGAATGAGAACCTTGTGGTCAGAGAGAAGTGTTCCCTTGGTGGAACTGCCTGGGAAGACGATAGGAATTTACCCATAAATTTGCAATTAAAACTGCTAAGTGAACGTAACTAGCTACATCTGATGCAACATAATGAAAAATATGGTGAGTACTGAGTAGGATTTTACACCTTTGCGCACATCGCCGATTTAATTGTTGGCCTCGCCAGCCTCTAAATAGATCCTGCATTAAATATATAATCAAGTTAGAACGTGAAGGTAATCATATTGAATTAAATATTATTGTGAATAGTGGAATACTATTCCAAATAGTGTATTTAATAGTGGAGCACTATTGTGAATAGTGCTGAATAGTAAATACTATTCAAGATAAAAAGAATACCTGTCTACCACTCCCACCTAATCCCAAATTAACCTAATCAAAATCTAATCACATATTAAGCTAAACAATAATTATAAAAATTTAATTCCCTATATTGTTGGTATCAGGTCCAGCGTTTAATCATTGAAAGGTTAAAATATTTAAACTTAGAAGTTAGCGAGGTAAAGTTATAAATACTAAGGAAAATCTAAATATAAGGTGTAGAGTAAATCCTTCTGAAGAGCATATCTGGCATTCATCTCATAGCCAGTTAAATACAGCCGTCGATTTAATATATAACTTTTACATATCTTGGGGAAAAAGACAAGATAACTTAGACCAAAAATTTGAAAGTTTATTCAAAGAATACCAAAACTTGCGGATAAGTATTCAGGTTTGAATAATAAAATCGATCTAGCTTTACATAAGCTAGAGGAAGCAAAAGCAAGACAGAATACAGTTTGCAAGAATAACGATTATATTAAAGAGGAAGTGTTGTCAATAGGCCGTTACTTAAGTAAAGGCAAAGAGTCACTCCCACGCACTGATACAAGACAAGATATACTTGAAATTAAAAAGTTGGTGCAAGAGGTTAAAACTTTGATTATCTCATAATTTTATGACTGAATATACTCAAGCATTAAACGAAGTAGCAAAATACCTATCACCTCCTGTCGGATTCTCCGATCACGACTCCCCAAAGGAAGATTCCAAAGTAATAATAAGACAAAATAACACAATCATCCAACTACTAATTCAAGTATTAGATAAGCTAAAAAGTGTTCAAAGCAACAAAGAAATTGTGTTATCATCATCTGGAATAGTTGCCTCTACTAGAAATATTAATTCAGAAAATGGACGTATCTAAAGGCTTCCTTAGAAGAGACAAAACCCTCCAATTAGTAAGGCAAGATTCAAGACCTCTGGCCATGAAGCATAGATTATCATGCAAAGCTGATGATATTGATAGCATTGAAGAAGTTATAGATATACAAAGAGATCTAGAAAGATATCAAAAGATACCCGAGAAAAATAAAGCCGCAGCAAGTATACCACATGGGTATGTTTGAAAGTAAAAGTGGTCTATATAGAATATCCAGAGAAGTAGAATTAAGTGTGTTAACACACCCAGTAGATTTAAGAATTGTAAGCAAAAATATTGAAAATGAACTAAAATATTGTGGTTATAAATATATTCATCAAGGTATGTATATCATAGGAGTCAAAGGTATGACAAGAAAGAAATTAGGTGCAAAGGTTTTAATAACATTATTAGATAGAAGATGGGAATCAGTAGACAAAGCAGCATTAGGATTTTTGGAAGGAGACATGAATGAAAATAGATTAATAACCTATATAGCTCCGACCTAATGATGCCTGTAAAAGAATTTATTGAAAAATGAGTTTTGGTTTCCAAACTAAAGGTTATGAAGATTTTAAAGGAACAAATTTGCTAGTAAGCATAGAATTTATAGGAAGGCTCACTAATAGAAGTAGCTCCAGATATAGAGTGAATGTGAATGACGAATTGATAGCATGCAATCAAAAGGTATTAAATTTATGAATCCTCTTAAAATTGGCTCTGAAGAAAGAGCAGGAGAAGAATGGAAGATAGGAGATCTAATAGAGAAAAGGAATTAAAGCAACCTGAAAATTACATAAGCTATCAAAATTGTGAAGGAAGTAGTAGTATTCGATTTATGAACTATAAAGCTGCTTCAATAGAAGACTCAATCATTTATGTCAGAATCAGAAATTAATGATGATAAGAATAAAGGTATATCTGAATGTATGGAAAAGCCTAATTTAGATGACGAAATAATTCATTGGGAAAAGAAGCTAAAGCATATTGAATGGGAATATAGTCATTCTATGACAAAGGATTGGCGAAAATTAGAGAAAGAGAACTATTTATCATTCGAGAAATTGCAAGGTTAAAAAGCTTAAAATGATAAAATGTTTGCCACTAGTAGTTCAAGCATGGAAGATAAAATTATAGCATCCGCAGAAAGAAAAGCAAATGCTATTATTAATAAAAATTCTATCAATAATAATAATAAAGATAAGAATATTATTCAAAAAGAAGAAATTGTTAGTGAAGAAGAGCAATGGGATATAAATAATAAGTTATTATTAGAAAGTTATGAGGAAGAGGAGGAATTAATAAAAGAAATGTGGTTAGAAGATGAAAGGTATGATGATTCAGAACAAAATAGTGATTTCTATAACTCACTAGATGATGTGGGACTACATAATTTAGACAATGCAATGGAAGCCATGGAAGTAGAAAGTAGTGGTAAAAGAAGAAGGGATATGGAGAATCATCTGTAAAAGAGAAGGAGAAAGAGAGAGACCTACCAGGACAGCTGGACAATGGCCTCGAGAAAAGATGATTATCAACCTACATATATCCCAGGACAATATAGATACATGGGTACTAAAAGAAGAGATTTTGAAAACCAGTGCAATTCCAAAATTATAAAATGATGGTGCCATATTAAACTTAGCAGCTCATGATCCAATAGATTGGCGAATATAATTAGCATATGGAAAGGTTTAATAGTACAAAAATATATACAAAATCAGTATAGCATAGGCACTAAGGTAGAAGATATGTTAACATATCTTGAAACATTTTAGGAGAATCTGTAAAAGTTCTTTGGGAACAATGGGTAGAATCATACCCTAGTCAATATGAAGAATTAAAAGGGCAGGAAGTAACCCTAATAACTTTGCGAATGTTATCTCAAATATGATCATAGCAGAAGATCCAGAATTAGGTCATACCTCATTGCAAAATGAAAGGTTAAGAGAAATAGAAAAATTAACATTAACTAGCTGGAAAGGTTTTAAAGAATTTTCCCAGCATTATTTGTATAATGCTACTACTGCTAAACAAGGTTTTAATGTAGGCGTAGTAGAAAGATATTTTAATAAGTTGCCTGACCCCTAGGGTCAATAATATTTGAAGAATACAAAAAGGAAACGTAGGGAAACGTGGTAAATATATCTCAAGCTGTAACATTTGTTTTCAAACAATTAAGAAAGGTGTGTACTAGTATTCAAGCCCAAAGATCTATGAAGAAATCAGATTATAATTTTTGCAATAACATAGTCCAAATACCACTAACATATGGAGAAGAAAGGCATAGGAAAACAAATATTATAAACCACAAAGGAGAGATAATAGAAATTTTAGAACAAAGAAAAGATATTTCTTAAGAAGGTCAGACAATAGAGCCCCATTCTTGCATAAAAGAAATGTAAGAAGATATAATCCCAAGAAAACCTATGATAAAACTTGGTCACCTCAAGAGCTCTATCACGAGATTCCCTCACTCTAGATAATTCTAGAGAAAAGTCTCCTCAAGAGATTCCTTGGTGGTTTGTTCAAGTTCAAGAGCTTGAGAGAGGTCCGCAATCTCATTAGCGTAATCACGCCATGACCTTCCATTTTATCAATGGAGACCTCATGCTCCTCAAGAGATTCCAACTCATCAATATATTTCTTGCCCTCAATAGCAATAGACATGATTTCCATGAAGTTGAACGAGCAATTTTATTCTTAAGAAGAGATTTAAAATCATTTCCCTTAATTTTTAAGGAGGCAACATCATCATTCTCTTCATCATAATCAACATCACCATCACTCTTGCCATCGTCAATATCATCACAAGATATATTGGGATTCAAAGTGGGAGATACCTTTGAAGCCTTGGCCATAAGGCAAAATGCAATAGACGATGATGTAGGATCCCTTGAAGCACCATCCAAGACCACATCTTGTTCCATGGAGTGTTGGGTTTCTCTACATTGTTAGCACAAGAACTCGAGGAAATACATGCATTTTTATCATGGCAACAAGATATAGCAAGCATATCATCATGAGATTTAGTCAAGCAATTTCTACATGATATGCAAGGACTATCAACACAAGCATGTGAAACATTTGGAGTTCTCGAAGTGCTAAAGTCCAAAAATGAAGTATTGCAATAAGAAAGTGATGAAGGATTATCAACAATAAGCCCACTATCATCATTGCAATGAACGCCACTACTCACCATGTCATTACCTTGTGGCAAACCACATGTAGGTGAAGTAGAAGAAGTTGAGAACGCAACACGATCGGAGGTGGAGGGAGAACAATCATCTTTACAAATCTTGGACACACCATATTTATCTTGAAGCTTTGTCCACAACTCATGAGCATCCCGGAACGACATGAGTTCAAATATAACTACATTGCTCAAAGCATCGAAAAGCACATTAGAAGCTTGAGCATTGAGATAAGAGTTTTTCTCATCCTCTAAAGATAATCTTTGGGGATCCTTTGGAGGAGAAAACCCATATCTACAATTCGCTTAAATTTGGGTCCATGACCCTAAAGAGATTAAGCATGCAAATTACCCAAACATCAAAAATTGTGCCATCGAAACTAAGAGTGTCAAAGAATCCTAAACCCCTAGTTGACATCCTTACTCTCTAGGCTAAACCCTATAAAGAGATACAAGGCTCGATACCAATTGAAAGATCGTGGATGTCGCCTAGAGGGGGGTGAATAGGTGCTTAAAATAATTACAGTTGAGGTTTGAACAATGTGGAATAAACCTAGCGTTAATTTGTCAAGCATAAAACCTACAACAACTAGGCTGACCTATGTGCACCAACAACTTATGCTAAGCAAGAAAAACTACTTAGGTGATAGCAAGATATATGACAAGAAACAATATGGCTATCACAAAGTAAAGTGCATAAGTAAAGGCCTGTAAGAGATAACCGAGGCACGGAGACGATGATGTATCCCGAAGTTCACACCCTTGCGGATGCTAATCCGCTTTGAGCGGTGTGGAGGCACAATGCTCCCCAAGAAGCCACTAGGGCCATCAGAATCTCCTCACGCCTCGCGACAATGCAAGATGCCGTGATTCCACTAAGGGACCTTGAGGGCGGTCACCAACCCAGACAAATGGCAACCCTTGGGGCCACCGAACCCAGACACTTTGGCAACCCTTGGGGCGGTCACTGCAGACCAAATTGCTCAAGCATCTCCACAACCTAATTGGAGACCTCGACGCTGCCTCGAGCTTTACACCAAAATGATTGAGCTCCGGACACCACTAACCATCTAGGGCGCCCAAGCACCCAAGAGGACCAAGCTCAAGGGTACCAAGCACCCAAGAGTAATAAGCTTCTCAACTTGTAACTTCCACGTATCACCGTGGAGTACTCAAACCGATGCACCAAATGCAATGGCAAGGGCACACGGAGTGCCTAAGTCCTCTCTCAAATCCCACCAAGCAACTAATGCTAGGGAGGAAAATGAGAGGAAGAACAAGAAGGAAAACACCAAGAACTCCAAGAACTAGATCCAAGGGGTTCCCCACATAGAGGAGAAAGTGATTGGTGGAAATGTGGATCTAGATCTCTCTCTCATTTCCCTCAAAACTAGCAAGAATCCATGGAGGGATTGAGAGTTAGCAAGCTCAAGAAGGTCAACAATGGTGGAAGAACACGAGCTCAAAAGATAAAGTTCATTGGGAAGAAGACCCCTTTATAGGTGGGAGAAAATCCAACTGTTATGCTCATACCAAGACAGAGGCATACATCATTAACTCACGATTACTACCGCTTAGGGTAGCGGTACTACCACTAAGGGTAGCGGTACTAATGCTTATGAGCGGTACTAAAAAAATACATCTGTGTTTACCACCGCTGAACTTGTGACGAGTTTTGGTCCGGAGCGGAAGTAACACGAAGTAGTCATGGTAGTATCTTCCCAAGAGCGGTAGTAAAATTATCATCCGCCCCGTCTGCATGTACCACCGCAGCCTTTTAGAACACCAAAACTACCACAACTTCTGAACGGACCAATTCGATTTAAACCAAGTTTGTTGGAAAGCTAGCGACAAGGGCTAACACAATCTTGAAAGAAATAACAATCAGAAGCAAACTAGAAAAGGCCCATAAGAAATTGGTGAGAACCCTTCCTAATAAGACCGCTAAAACCTCCAATACCGAAACGCAATAGAAGAAGCATGAGAACTCCGTTAATGAACTCGAGCTTGCCATCAAGATGAACATAAGCTCTAAGACTCACAAAGAGAACCAAACAAGAACCAAGAAATATGATGCAAGGATGCAATTGTTTGAGCTCTCTCACTAACAATACGATCAAGCTACCAACTTGAGAGCCCCCTTGATAGTACGACAAACGATCCTATAACCCGTCTACCAACTACCACCATGAGACCGGTAAAATAGAAAATCTATCAAGGAAAACCTTTGCCTTGCACATGATCCACTTGAGCTAGATGATGACGATCTTGTCCTCCTCAAGATGGACCACCTTTCTTGATTGCGTTGGGTCGATGGAGACTAGATGATTGCTCCTCCATACCCCTATGGGTGAGCCACTCTTCGCACATCTTCACAAGTCCATTGACACCACGATAAGCACTTGATCTCTTCGTGATGCTACACTTGAACTTGCACATCGACAATCTTGATGACGATCACCACTTGATGTCATCATTTCCATGGGTTGTATGATATCTTCCTCTTGACGCAGCCCATGGACACGCACTCTAACCCCACATAGAACTCCTTATAGACCATGGGTTAGTACACAAAGTGCAATGGACAATGCTTATCATACCATGGGATCACTTGATCCTCTCGGACATCTTCTACGCTTAGAGCTGATAAACTTGATTCACTCTTGACTTAGTCTTGATCAACCTTGAATCTTTCAAACTCTCTTCATTTGGATGATGCCTTGAAGGTAAGCATGAATGATCACACAATCTTCTACTTCAAGACATGCTTGCAATAAGCTCAACTCTCACATGACCAATCTTTGGATAATTCCTTAATAGCACCTTGGTCAACACATAAACTCCTTGAAACCAACACATGGACTTCAAGAAATGCCTATGGAAAATCCTTCAAATATAACTCAATGCAACCATTAGTCCATAGAGAATGTCATCAATTATAAAAACCACACATGGGGCACCACATGTCCTTTCAAAGGAGCAAGAAAGTTGGATGCACACCCACTTAGTTTCTTTTGTTGAGCTTTCAAACACTTATAGCTCTAGTACATCCGCTGCATGGCAATCCCTACTCATTCACATTGATATCTATTGATGGGCATCTCCATAGCACGCTGATACGCCAAGTTGATGTGAGACTATCTTCTCCTTTTTGTCTTCTCCACAACCACCATTCTATTCCACCTATAGTGCTATGTCCATGGCTCATGCTCATGTATTGCGTGAAGATTGAATAAGTTTGAGAACATCAAAAGTATGAAACAATTGCTTGGCTTGTCATCGGGTTTGTGCATGATTTAAATATTTTGTGTGATGAAGATAGACCATAGCTTAACTATATGATTTCGTGAGGGATAGCTTGCTTTGGCCATGTTATTTTGAGAAGACATGATTGCTTTTTAGTATGCTTGAAGTATTATCGTTTCATGTCAATATTAAACTTTGTCTGAATCTTATGGATCTGAATATTCTTGCCACAATAAAGAAGATTACATTGATAAATATGTTAGGTAGCATTCCACATCAAAATTCCTTTTTATCATTTACCTACCGAGGATGAGCAGGAATTAAGCTTAGATGATACGCCTCCAACGATCTATAATTTTTATTGTTCCATGCTATTATATTATCTGTTTTGGATGTTTATGGGCTTTATTATACACTTTCATATTATTTTGGGACTAACCTATTAACCGGAGGCCCAACCCAAATTGTTGTTTTCGCCTATTTCAAAGTTTCAAGAAAAGGAATATCAAACGGAGTCCAAAAGGAATGAAACTTTCGGAGAGTTATTTTTGAAACGAAGCAATCCAGAGACTTGAGTAGATGTCGAAGCTGAGGTGTCCACGAGGTGGAGGCGCGCCTGCCCCCCGGGCGCGCCCCACCCTCGTGGCCCCTCTGGCTCTCCGACCACTTCTTTCGCCATATATGTCCATATACCCTAAAACATCGGAAAACAGAACAGATCGGGAGTTCCGCCGCAAGCCTCTCAGAGCCACCAAAACTAATCGGCCCCTGCTTCGCACTCACGAGGGGGGTTCCATCACCGTGGCCATCTTCATCATCCCGACTCTCCATGACGAGGAGGAGTAGTTCACCCTGGGCTAAGGGTATGTACCAAGAGCTATGTGTTTGATCTCTCTCTCTCTCTCTCTCTTCTTGATTCTAAGACGATCTTGATGTATCGTGATCTTTGCTATTATAGTTGGATCTTATGATGTTTCTTCCCCTACTCTCTTGTAATGGATTGAGTTTTCCTTTGTAGTTATCTTATCGGATTGAGTCTTAAGGATTTGAGAACACTTGATGTATGTCTTGCATGTGCTTATCTGTAGACAATGGGATATTCACGTGATCTACTTGATGTATGTTTTGGTGATCAACTTATGGGTTCAATGACCTTGTGAACTTATGCATAGGGGTTGGCACACGCTTCGCCTCTTGACTCTCCAAGGCACTTTTGAACTTATTTGTGTTGATTGAATAGATGAATCTGAGATTGTGTGATGCTTATCGATAATCATACCCCCGGATACTTGTGGTGGCATTGGAGTATCTAGGTGACATTAGGTTTTGGTTGATTTGTGTCTTAAGGTGTTATTCTAGTACTAACTCTATGATAGATCGAACGGAAAGAATAACTTCATGTTATTTTACTACGCACTCTTGAATAGATCGATCGTAAAGGATAACTTTGAGGTGGTTTCGACCTACCATAATATCTTCGCTTGTTCTCCGCTATTAGTAACTTTGGAGTGACTCTTTGTTGCATGTTGAGGATATTTATATGATCCAATTATGTTATTATTGTTGAGAGAACTTGCACTAGTGAAAGTATGAACCCTAGGCCTTGTTTCCTAGCATTGCAATACCATTTGTGCTCACTTTTATCACTTGCTACTTATGTTTTTATATTTTCAGATTACAAAATGCTTTATCTACCATCCATATTGCACTTGTATCATCATTTCTTCATTTAACTAGTGCACCTATACAATTTACCATTGTATTCGATGTGTTGGGGACACAAGAGACTCTTTTGTTATTTGCTGGGTTGTTTGAGAGATCATTTATCCCACGCCCCACGGATTGATAAACCTTAGGTCATCCACTTGAGGGAAGTTTGCTATCGCCCTACAAATCTCTCACTTGGAGGCCCAACAACGCCTACAAGAAGAAAGTTGTGTAGTAAACATCAACTTGCTTTCCCTGTACACACACTTTCTCATCCTCCACGCCTCCATGCTGCCCAACCATTTCTTGAGCCTCAAATCAGTATTCCTTCACTATCCTCCTGGGAGGCCATTTGTGATCCGTGTCCTCTAATGAGACAAGGGCCAGCCATGCGCAGAAAGATTCCTCGGACTAATTGTCATTAGCAACATGCTAATAAGGAGATATATGTGTTAGTTAGATAGTAAGGTCAAGATACGGTGTGCTTAGCGATGCTACTACTTGCTAAGGCATCTCCAAATTACCAACAGCCCTCCTCAGCGATTTTGCTGCTACGGCGCTAAAAAGGCCCTGTCATACTTCTGTAAGCCCGCCGCCGACTCGGGCAAAACTGGTGCTGGCGAACCAGTGTTAACCCGGCTACCGCTGGGGAGCGGCACAAGCGGGGGGCGCGTGGCCCGCTTCGAGGCGACCCGAGGGTTTTTCCGCCGCTTGACGCTTCCTCGCATTCTCCGCCGCCGCTTCCACCCGCCATTCTCTCCCTTTCTCCCGCCAACCCCCTCCCCGCCAGCGAAGAAGCACGCCATGCCGCATGCTGGCGCAAAATCGCGATTTCTGCGCCCGGGCTCCAGCCAAGCAGAGGAAGCCGAGGGCCACCATCGGCCACCGGCCTGCTGAACGCCGAGTGGACGTGGAAGTTCAGCGGGCGGGGCTCACCGCCGACAGCAACCGGTGCAACAGCGCCTCATCCTCGAACGAGCTGCCGACGTGTTGGGGAACGCTGCAGAAAATTAAATTTTTTTTCACGGTTTCACCAAGATCCATCTATGAGTTCATCTAGCAACGAGTCATGGGAGAGTGATTGCATCTACATACCACTTGTAGATCGCAGGCGGAAGCGCTCAATGGAACGGGATGATGGAGTCGCATTTCGCCGTGATTCGATCACCGATGACCTAGTGTGAACGGACAGCACCTCCGCTCAACACACGCGAGCGGATGACGATCCTTCTTGATCCAGCAAGGGGAAGGAGAGTTTGATGATGATCCAGAGCACGACGGCTGGTGGTGGATGCAGCAATCCCAGGCTTCGCCAAGCAACCAGGAGGAGGAGGAGGTGTTGCAGGAGGAGGAGGCACCAGGCTTATGGGTGCGGCCACCCTCCCTCCCTCCCTTTATATAGGTGCAAGAGGGGGAGGCAGCCTTGCCCCTTCCTCCAAGGAAGGGGTGGTTAAGGGGGGAGGAGTCCATCTCCCAAGGCACCCTGAGGTGCCTTCCCTTTAGGACTCTCCCCTTTTCTTATTCGCATGGGCCTTGGGGCTGGTGCCCTTGGCCCATAGGCCAAGGCGCACCCCTACAGCCCATGTGGCCCCACGGGCAGGTGGACCCCACCCCTTTCTGCACTTCACACATCGATAACGCGAAACTTTTCCTACACCAAAATAAGACTTCCTATATATAAATCTTTACCTCCCACCATTCCGAACTCCTCGTGACGTCCCGGATCTCATCCGGACTCAACATTCGGTTTGCTGCATACTCATATTCATACAACCTTTAGCCACCGAACCTTATGTAGACTCTACGGGTTCGGGAGACATACATGACCGAGACGCCTTTGGCAATAACCAACAGCGGATCTGGATACCCATGTTGGCTCCTACATGCTCCTCGATGATATCATCGGATGAACCACGTAGAGGATTCAATCAACCCCGTGATACTATTCCCTTTGTCAATCGGTATTTTACTTGCCCAGATTCGATCGCCGGTATCCCAATTTCGCTCAATCTCGTGTTTCAAGTCACTTTACTCGCATCAGAATGATGATCCCGTGACCAAACACTTGGTCACTTTGAGCTCATTATGATGATGCACTACCGAGTGGGCCCAGTGATACCTCCGCATACACGGAGTGACAAATCCCAGCCTCGATCCCGTCAACCCAATAGACACTTTGGAGATACCGTAATGCACCTTTATAGTCACCCAAAGGACGCCAGGATGTTTGGTACACCCAAAGCACTTACCGGATCCGGGAGTTACACGATCTCATGGTCTAAGGAAGAGATACTTGACATTGGAAAAGCTCTAGCAAAACGAACTACACGATCTTGTGCTATGCTTAGGATTGGTCTTGTCCATCACATCATCCTCCTAATGATGTGATCCCATTATCAATGACATCCAATGTCCATAGTCAGAAACCATGACTATCTCGTTGATCAACGAGCTAGTCAACTAGAGGCTTACTAGGGACATGGTGTTGTCTATGTACCCACACATGTATCTCGAGTTTCCTTTCAATACAATTATAGCATGGATAATAAACGATTATCATGAACAAAGAAATATAATAATAATTTATTATTGCCTCTAGGGCATATTTCCAACAGTCTCCCACTTGCACTAGAGTCAATAATCTAGTCCACATCACATGTGATTACATCGATAGGTCACATCGCCATGTGACCAACATCCAAAGAGTTTACTAGTGTCTCAAACTAGTTCACATCATCATGTGATTAAGACTCAATGAGTTCTGGTTTGATCATGTTTTGCTTGTGAGAGAGGTTTTAGTCAACGGTCCGAACTTTCAGATCCGTGTGTGCTTTGCAAATTTCTAGGTCATATTGTAAATGCTGCTCCACTCCACTTGGAGCTATTCCAAATGGTTGCTCCACTATACGATCTGGTTTCTACTCGAGTCACTCGAATAGGTGTTAAAGCTTGCACCGACGTAACCCTTTACGCCGAACTCTTTATCACCTCCATAATCGAAACATGTCCTTATTTACCCAAGGACAATTTTGACCGTCCAATGATCCATTCCGTTCATTCTTGTACCCCTGATCGACTCATGGCAAGGCACACTTCCCAAGGTACACAACATAGCATACCGTAGAGCCTACGCCTAAGGCATAGGGGACGACCTTCGTCTCTTTCTCTTTCTCGCCGTGGTCGAGCTTTAAGTCTTAACTTCATACCTTATATCTCGTGCAAGAACTCCTTCTTCGATCGATCCATCTTGAACACCTTCAAGATCATGTCAAGGTATATGCTCATTTGAAAGTACCATTGAGCGGTTTTGATCTATCCTCATAGATCTTGATGCTCAATGTTCAAGTAGCTTAATCCAGGTTTGCACTTGAAAACACTTTTCAAATAACCCTATATGCTTTCCAGAATTCTACATCATTTCGATCAACAATATGTCAACAACATATACTCATCAAAAATTCTATAGTGCTCCCACTCACTTTTGGAAATACAAGTCATAAACTTTGTATAAACCTGAATCTTTGATCATCTTATCAAAGAGTATATTCCAACTCCGAGATGCTTACTCCACCATGGAAGGATCAATGGAGCTAGCATACCTTTCAAAGATCCTTAGGATCGACAAAACCTTCGATTGTATCTCATACAACCTTTCCTTACTAAACCGGTAAGGAAACTCGCTTTTGACATCCATCTCGCTAGATTTCATAAATGCAGCTAATGCTAACATGATTTTGACGGACTTAAGCATCCACGATGAGAAAATCTCATTGTAGTCAACTTGTGAAAACTCTTGCCACAAGTCGAGCTTCATAGACGGTGACATTACCACCACGTCCTGCCTTCTTCTTAAAAATCCATTTATCTCAATAGCTTGCCGATCATCGGCAAGTCCACCAAAGTCCATGCTTTGTTCTACATGGATCCTATCTCGGATTTCATGGCCTCTAACCATTTGTTGAATATGGGCCCACCATCGCTTCTCCATAGCTCGAGGTTCATTGTTGTCTAGCAACATGACCTTCAAGACAGGATTACTGCATTCACTCAAGCAAGACGCATCCTTGTCACCCACGAGGTACGGTAGTGACTTGATCTCAAGTTTCATGATCACTATCATAAGCTTTACTTCAATTGGTGTAGGTGCCACAGAACAACTTCTCCCTGCCACACTAGTTGTAGTGACGGTTCAATAACCATATCAAGTCTCCACCATCCTCCCACTCAACTTTTTCGAGACAAACTTTTCCTAGAAAGGACCGGATTCAAGAAACAACTCATTGCTTTCGGATCTGAATTAGAGGTATGCCCAACTGTTTTGGGTGTCCTATGAAGATGCATTTTATCCTCTTTGGGTTCGAGCTTATCAACTGAAACTTTTTCACATAAGCGTCAGAACCCCAAACTTTTAAGAAACGACAACTTAGGTTTCTCCAAACCATAGTTCAAACAGGTCGCTCAACGGAATTACGTGGTGCCCTATTAAAGTGAGTGCGGTAGTCTCTAATGCCCAACCCATGAACGATAGTAGTTAGATAAGAGACATCATGGTACGCACTATATCTAATAGGGTGCAACTATGATGTTCCGACACCATCACACTATGGTGTTGCAAAGGTATTAATTGTGAGACAATTTCACTATGTCTTAATAGCGTACAAAGCTCGTGAACTCAGATACTCATTCTATGATCATATCATAGACATTTTTTGGGGAACGAGTAATTTCAAAAATTTCCTACGCACACGCAAGACCATGGTGATGACATAGCAACGAGAGGGGAGAGGTTGTCCACGCACTTGAGACCGGAAGCGAAAGCGCTTCAACAACGCTGTTGATGTAGTCGACGCCTTCACGATCCGACCGATCCAAGCACCGAACGACGCACCTCCGAAGTTCTGCACACGCTCAGCTATGACGATCCCTGACCCGATCCAGAAAGTGTCGGGATGAGTTCCACACACGACGGCGTGGTGACGATGATGATGCTCCACCGACGCAGGCTTCGCTAAGCTCCGCGACGATATGACTTCTCCGCGCAGGGCTTCGCTTAAGCTCGCGACGATATGACCAAGTGGAATATGGTGGAGGGGGCACGCACACGGCCAAGGAACGATCCGTAGATCAACTTGTGTGTTCTAGGGTGCCCCGCCTCAGATATAAAGGATCCAGGGAGGGGCCGCCGGCCAAGAGGAGGCGCTGTGGAGTCCTACCCTCCGGAGTAGGATTCCTCCAATCCTAGTTGGAATAGGATTCACCTGAGGGGGAAAGAGAGAGAGGGGCCCACCTTCCTAGTCCTAGTAGGACTAGGGAAGGGGAGCCGCCACCTAGGGCTGGCCCTTCTCCTTCCACCAAGGCCCACTATGGCCCATATAGTTCTGGGGTTCCGTAACCTCCCTTGCATTCGCAGAATTTCGATCACTTGAACATTCCATGTCCAAATGTAGGCTTCCAATATATCAATCTTTATGTCTCGACCATTTCGAGACTCTCGTCATGTCCGTGATCACATCCGGACTAACAACCTTCGTACATCAAATCTTATAAACTCATAATGAACTCACATCAAACGTTGTTGCAAGGACTTACGGGTTCGAGAACTATGTAGACATGACCTAGAACCATTCTCGGTCAATAACCAATAGCGGAACCGGATGCCCATATTGGTTCCCATATTCTACGAAGATCTTTATCGCTCAAACCGCATAACGATATATCGTTGTTCCTTTTATCATCGGTATAGTTATTTACCCGAGATTCGATCGCTTGTATCCAATACCTAGTTCAATCTGCATCGTAAGTCTCTTTACTGCCTGTAATACATCATCTCACAACTAACTCATTAGTTGTAATGCTTGCAAGGCTTATGTGATGTGTATCACCGAGAAGGCCCAGAGATACCTCTCCGACAATCGGAGTGACAAAACCTAATCTCAAATACGCCAACCCAACAAGTACCTTTTGAGACACCGTAGTACTCCTTTATAATCACCCAGCCACGCCAGACGCTTGGTAGTACCTAAAGTGTTCCTCCGTAAACGGAGTTGCATAATCTCATAGTTACGTGAACACGTATAGGTCATGAAGAAAGCAATAGCAATATACTAAACGATCAAGTGCTAAGCTAACGGAATGGGTCATGTCAATCACATCATTCTTCTAATGATGTGATCCCATTAATCAAATGACAACACATGTCTATGGTTAGGAAACATAACCATCTTCTTGATTAATGAGCTAGTCTAGTAGAGGCATACTAGTGACTATCTGCTTGTCTATGTATTCACACATGTATTATGTTTTGTTAATACAATTCTAGCATGAATAATAAACATTTATCATGATATAAGGAAATAAATAATAACTTTATTATTGCCTCTAGGGCATATTTCCTTCTCTCCCACTTGCACTAGAGTCAATAATCTAGATTACAAAGAATGATTCTAACACCCATGGAGTCTTGGTGTGATCATGTTTTGCTGTGGAAGAGGCTTAGTCAACGGTCTCGCAACATTCAGATCCGTATGTATTTTGCAAATCTCTATGTCTCCCACTTGGACTTGGTCCGAATGGAATTGAAGCGCCTTTTGATATGCTTGGTCCTCTTGTGAAATCTGATTCCTTGCCAATGCAATTGCACCAAGATATCACGTAAGATCTTCATTGGTCCCGGCGCACTAGGTATGACACCTAGATCGGAAATGAACTCTTTCATCCAGACTCCTTCATTTGTCGCTTCCGGCAAATGCATGTACCCGCTTCACATGTAGATCCCGCCACGACGCTTTGTTTAGAAATGCACCAACCGACACTCCACCGCTTAATAAAAATACGATCCGGTTATGCATTTAGAATCGTCTGATCAAAGGTCTTGCATCGACGTAACCATTTACTTATCAGCTCTTTGTCACCTCCATATACAGAAACATATCCTTAGTCCTTTTCGTATTTTAGGATGTTCTTGACCGCCCGTTGATCCACCTCGATTACTTTGGTACCTTCCTGCCAAGCCATGCCTAAGCATACGCGTGTCGGTACACAGCATTGCATACATGATAGAGCCTATGGTCAGCATAGGAACATCTTTCATTTTCTCTATCTTCTCATTGTGGTCGGCATTGAGTCCGACTCAATCTTACAACTTGTAATACAGGTAAAAACCTTTCTTTGCTCGATCCATTTTGAACTTCTTCAAAACTTTATCAAGGTATGTGCTTTGTGAAAGTCCAATTAAGCGCTTTGATCTATCTCTATAGATCTTGATGCCCAATATGTAAGCAGCTTCACCGGGTCTTCATTGAAAAACTTTTATTCAAGTATCCTTTTATGCTATTCAGAAATTTATATCATTTCCAATCAACAATATGTCGTCCACATAATATCGAAATGCCAGAGCTCCCACTCACTTTCTTGTAAATACAGTGCTTCTCCAAAAGTCTCAGATAAACCATATGCTTTGATCACACTATCAAAGCGCTTATTCCAACTCCAAGAGGCTTGCACTGCACTAAATTGATCGTTGAGCTTGCACACTTTGTTAGCACCTTTGATCAACAAAACCTTCTCGTTGCATCATATACAACTCTTCTTCTAGAAATCCATTCAAGAATGCAGCATCCATTTGCCAAATTTCATAATCATAAAATGCGCAATTGCTAACATGATTCTAGACTTAAGCATCGCCACGGTGAGAAAGTCTCATCGTAGTCAACCCTTGAACTTGTCGAAACCTTTGCAACAAGTCGAGCTTTGTAGATGCTACATTACCATCGCCACTTCTTCTTAAAGATCCATTTATTCTCAATGGCTTGCCGATCATCGGCAAGTCAACCAAAGTCCATACTTTGTTTTCATACATGGATCCCATCTCAGATTTCATGGCTTCCAGCCATTTCATGGAATCTGGCTCACCATCGCTTCTTCATAGTTTGTAGGTTCGCCATGTTCAAGTAACATGACTTCCGTAATAGGATTACCGCATCACTGTGCGATTTTACTCGTTGACCTACGAAGTTCAAGAGTAACTTGATCTCAAGCTTCATGATCATCATCATTAGTTTCTCACTAATTGGTGTAGTTGTCACAGAACCGCTTTCTTGTGATGAACTACCTTCCAATAAGGGAGCAGATACAGCTTATCTCATCAAGTTCTACTTTCCTCCCACTCACTTCTTTCGAGAGAAACTCTTTCTAGAAAGGATCCGAATTTAGCAACGAAAACTTTGCCTTCGGATCTGTGATAGAAGGTGTACCCACAGTCTCCTTTGGGTATCCTATGAAGACATTTCTCCGACGGTTCGAGCTTATCCGTTGAAGTTTCTTCACATAAGCATCGCAGCCCCAAACTTTAAGAAACGACAACTTTGGTTTTTGCCAAACCACGTTCATACGGTGTCGCCTCAACGGACTTAGATGGTGCCTTATTTAACGTGAATGCGGCCGCTCTAAAGCATATCCCCAAACGATAGCGGTAAATCAAGAGACATCATAGATCGCACCATATCAAGTAAAGTACGACACGACGCTCGGACACACCATTTCTCCGTGGTGTTCCGTGTATGGAGTTGCTAAACTATTCCACATTGTTTCAAATGTAAACCAAACTCGAACTCAAATATTCTCCTCCACGATCCGATCAGAAATTTTATTTTCTTGTTACGATGATTTTCCACTTCACTCAAATTTTTGAACTTTTCAAATGTTTCAGATTTGTGTTTCATTAAGTAGATATACCCATATCGCTCAAATCATCCGTGAAGGTGAGAAAATAACGATACCCGCCAAGGCTCAACATTCATGGACCACAAACATCAGATGTATGATTTCCAACAAATCGTTGCTCGCCCATAGTTCCGAGAACGCGCTTTAGTCATCTTGCCCATGAGGCACGGTTCGCAAGTACCAAGTGATTCATAATCAAGTGATTCCGAAGCCCATCAAGATGGAGTTTCTTCATGCGTTTACATCGATATGACCCAAACGGCTGTGCCACAAATAAGTTGCATTATCATTATCAACTCTGCATCTTTTGGTTTCAACACTATGAATATGTGTACTACTACTATCGAGATTCAATAAAAATAGACCACTCTTCAAGGGTGCATGACCATAAAAGATATTATTCATATAAATAGAACAACCATTATCTCTGTCTTAAATGAATAACCGCCTCGCATCAAACAAGATCCAGATATAATGTTCATGCTTAACGCCGCACCAAATAACAATTATTTAGGTCTAAAACTAATCCCGATGGTAGATGTAGAGGTAGCGTGTCGATCAGCGATCACATCGACTTTGGAACCATTTCACGCGCATCGTCACCTCGCCCTAGCAATCTTCGCTTATCCAGTAGTTCCTGCTTCGAAGGCAAATATTAGCAATGTAACCAGATCAAATACCTGTGTACTAATGCGAGTATTAGTAAGGTACACATCAATAACATGTATATCACATATACCTTGATCACCTTGCCATCCTTCTTATCCGCCAAATACTTGGGGCAGTTCCGCTTCCAAAGGTCCATTGCTTGGCAAAGAAAACACTCATTGTGCTTAGGTCCGATTTTGTTTTTCTCTTGAGCAGCAACTTTCTGCTCTTTTTGAAGTTCCCTCTTCTTTCCTTTGCCCTTTTCTTGAAACTAGTGGTCTTGTTGACCATCAACACTTGATGCTCTTTCTTGATTTCTACCTCCGCTGCTTAGCATCATAAGAGCTCGAATTGTTTTGGTCATCCTTGCATATTATAGTTCATCACGAAGCTCTTGTAGCTTGGTGGCAGTGATTGGAGAATTTCGTCAATGACACTATCATCCGGAAGAGTAACTCCCAGCTTGAATCAAGTGATTATTATACCTGCACATTTTGAGTATATGTTCACCGATGTAACTATTCTCTCCATCTTGCAGCTATAGAACTTATTGAGACTTATATCTCTCAACCGCATTTGCTTGAAATATTAACTTCAACTCCCGGAACATCTCATATGCTCCATGACGCTCAAAACGCCGTTGAAGACCCGGTTCTAAGCCGTAGCATGGCACACATCGAACTATCGAGTAGTCATCACTTTGCTCGCCAGACGCTCAACTTGGGCCTTGAGTTCTTTGATTTCCTCTGCATGGTTAGTCTCAACACAAGCACTAGAGGAGTATAAGCCTCATCGTTAGAGCAACAAGGCAAGGAAAGCAATTCATCACAAGATGTACCAATGTTATGCATGGATGAATCACGAGGACTAACACAAGGCAATATAGCATTTTGACTAAAAGTAGTGCTAGTATCCACATGAGGCTCACTAGATGTTACCTTAGCAAGCATGGCCTCTTGAGCTATCGTTAGCACATTATGGGATACTAGAAGATCATCATGAGAGCTTGTGAGCTTCACATGATTTTCTTCCAACATCCAATAATTGCTAGATAGCAACTGTTAGCCCTTAGCTCAACGCTCTCCTTCAATATGGATGCTTCACAAGAGATAGAGTTAGTAGAACAAGAATCATCATTAACAACAAGAGAAGACAACTTGGCAAGCTCTTTTGAATACGAAGCTTTAAGTTGAGCACGAGACTGTGTGAGTTTGATGAGCTCACTTAATGACCCTTGAGCCATTTTCGAGGTGCTCAAAGTCCTCAAGGAGTTTAGCATGCAACTTCAAGCTCCTATTTTTAGTTTCAAAACATTGGTCACCTCAAGAGCTCTATCACGAGATTCCCTCACTCTAGATAATTCTAGAGAAAAGTCTCCTCAAGAGATTCCTTGGTGGTTTGTTCAAGTTCAAGAGCTTGAGAGAGGTCCGCAATCTCATTAGCGTAATCACGCCATGACCTTCCATTTTATCAATGGAGACCTCATGCTCCTCAAGAGATTCCAACTCATCAATATATTTCTTGCCCTCAATAGCAATAGACATGATTTCCATGAAGTTGAACGAGCAATTTTATTCTTAAGAAGAGATTTAAAATCATTTCCCTTAATTTTTAAGGAGGCAACATCATCATTCTCTTCATCATAATCAACATCACCATCACTCTTGCCATCGTCAATATCATCACAAGATATATTGGGATTCAAAGTGGAGATACCTTTGAAGCCTTGGCCATAAGGCAAAATGCAATAGACGATGATGTAGGATCCCTTGAAGCACCATCCAAGACCACATCTTGTTCCATGGAGTGTTGGGTTTCTCTACATTGTTAGCACAAGAACTCGAGGAAATACATGCATTTTTATCATGGCAACAAGATATAGCAAGCATATCATCATGAGATTTAGTCAAGCAATTTCTACATGATATGCAAGGACTATCAACACAAGCATGTGAAACATTTGGAGTTCTCGAAGTGCTAAAGTCCAAAAATGAAGTATTGCAATAAGAAAGTGATGAAGGATTATCAACAATAAGCCCACTATCATCATTGCAATGAACGCCACTACTCACCATGTCATTACCTTGTGGCAAACCACATGTAGGTGAAGTAGAAGAAGTTGAGAACGCAACACGATCGGAGGTGGAGGGAGAACAATCATCTTTACAAATCTTGGACACACCATATTTATCTTGAAGCTTTGTCCACAACTCATGAGCATCCCGGAACGACATGAGTTCAAATATAACTACATTGCTCAAAGCATCGAAAAGCACATTAGAAGCTTGAGCATTGAGATAAGAGTTTTTCTCATCCTCTAAAGATAATCTTTGGGGATCCTTTGGAGGAGAAAACCCATATCTACAATTCGCTTAAATTTGGGTCCATGACCCTAAAGAGATTAAGCATGCAAATTACCCAAACATCAAAAATTGTGCCATCGAAACTAAGAGTGTCAAAGAATCCTAAACCCCTAGTTGACATCCTTACTCTCTAGGCTAAACCCTATAAAGAGATACAAGGCTCGATACCAATTGAAAGATCGTGGATGTCGCCTAGAGGGGGGTGAATAGGTGCTTAAAATAATTACAGTTGAGGTTTGAACAATGTGGAATAAACCTAGCGTTAATTTGTCAAGCATAAAACCTACAACAACTAGGCTGACCTATGTGCACCAACAACTTATGCTAAGCAAGAAAAACTACTTAGGTGATAGCAAGATATATGACAAGAAACAATATGGCTATCACAAAGTAAAGTGCATAAGTAAAGGCCTGTAAGAGATAACCGAGGCACGGAGACGATGATGTATCCCGAAGTTCACACCCTTGCGGATGCTAATCCGCTTTGAGCGGTGTGGAGGCACAATGCTCCCCAAGAAGCCACTAGGGCCATCAGAATCTCCTCACGCCTCGCGACAATGCAAGATGCCGTGATTCCACTAAGGGACCTTGAGGGCGGTCACCAACCCAGACAAATGGCAACCCTTGGGGCCACCGAACCCAGACACTTTGGCAACCCTTGGGGCGGTCACTGCAGACCAAATTGCTCAAGCATCTCCACAACCTAATTGGAGACCTCGACGCTGCCTCGAGCTTTACACCAAAATGATTGAGCTCCGGACACCACTAACCATCTAGGGCGCCCAAGCACCCAAGAGGACCAAGCTCAAGGGTACCAAGCACCCAAGAGTAATAAGCTTCTCAACTTGTAACTTCCACGTATCACCGTGGAGTACTCAAACCGATGCACCAAATGCAATGGCAAGGGCACACGGAGTGCCTAAGTCCTCTCTCAAATCCCACCAAGCAACTAATGCTAGGGAGGAAAATGAGAGGAAGAACAAGAAGGAAAACACCAAGAACTCCAAGAACTAGATCCAAGGGGTTCCCCACATAGAGGAGAAAGTGATTGGTGGAAATGTGGATCTAGATCTCTCTCTCATTTCCCTCAAAACTAGCAAGAATCCATGGAGGGATTGAGAGTTAGCAAGCTCAAGAAGGTCAACAATGGTGGAAGAACACGAGCTCAAAAGATAAAGTTCATTGGGAAGAAGACCCCTTTATAGGTGGGAGAAAATCCAACTGTTATGCTCATACCAAGACAGAGGCATACATCATTAACTCACGATTACTACCGCTTAGGGTAGCGGTACTACCACTAAGGGTAGCGGTACTAATGCTTATGAGCGGTACTAAAAAAATACATCTGTGTTTACCACCGCTGAACTTGTGACGAGTTTTGGTCCGGAGCGGAAGTAACACGAAGTAGTCATGGTAGTATCTTCCCAAGAGCGGTAGTAAAATTATCATCCGCCCCGTCTGCATGTACCACCGCAGCCTTTTAGAACACCAAAACTACCACAACTTCTGAACGGACCAATTCGATTTAAACCAAGTTTGTTGGAAAGCTAGCGACAAGGGCTAACACAATCTTGAAAGAAATAACAATCAGAAGCAAACTAGAAAAGGCCCATAAGAAATTGGTGAGAACCCTTCCTAATAAGACCGCTAAAACCTCCAATACCGAAACGCAATAGAAGAAGCATGAGAACTCCGTTAATGAACTCGAGCTTGCCATCAAGATGAACATAAGCTCTAAGACTCACAAAGAGAACCAAACAAGAACCAAGAAATATGATGCAAGGATGCAATTGTTTGAGCTCTCTCACTAACAATACGATCAAGCTACCAACTTGAGAGCCCCCTTGATAGTACGACAAACGATCCTATAACCCGTCTACCAACTACCACCATGAGACCGGTAAAATAGAAAATCTATCAAGGAAAACCTTTGCCTTGCACATGATCCACTTGAGCTAGATGATGACGATCTTGTCCTCCTCAAGATGGACCACCTTTCTTGATTGCGTTGGGTCGATGGAGACTAGATGATTGCTCCTCCATACCCCTATGGGTGAGCCACTCTTCGCACATCTTCACAAGTCCATTGACACCACGATAAGCACTTGATCTCTTCGTGATGCTACACTTGAACTTGCACATCGACAATCTTGATGACGATCACCACTTGATGTCATCATTTCCATGGGTTGTATGATATCTTCCTCTTGACGCAGCCCATGGACACGCACTCTAACCCCACATAGAACTCCTTATAGACCATGGGTTAGTACACAAAGTGCAATGGACAATGCTTATCATACCATGGGATCACTTGATCCTCTCGGACATCTTCTACGCTTAGAGCTGATAAACTTGATTCACTCTTGACTTAGTCTTGATCAACCTTGAATCTTTCAAACTCTCTTCATTTGGATGATGCCTTGAAGGTAAGCATGAATGATCACACAATCTTCTACTTCAAGACATGCTTGCAATAAGCTCAACTCTCACATGACCAATCTTTGGATAATTCCTTAATAGCACCTTGGTCAACACATAAACTCCTTGAAACCAACACATGGACTTCAAGAAATGCCTATGGAAAATCCTTCAAATATAACTCAATGCAACCATTAGTCCATAGAGAATGTCATCAATTATAAAAACCACACATGGGGCACCACATGTCCTTTCAAAGGAGCAAGAAAGTTGGATGCACACCCACTTAGTTTCTTTTGTTGAGCTTTCAAACACTTATAGCTCTAGTACATCCGCTGCATGGCAATCCCTACTCATTCACATTGATATCTATTGATGGGCATCTCCATAGCACGCTGATACGCCAAGTTGATGTGAGACTATCTTCTCCTTTTTGTCTTCTCCACAACCACCATTCTATTCCACCTATAGTGCTATGTCCATGGCTCATGCTCATGTATTGCGTGAAGATTGAATAAGTTTGAGAACATCAAAAGTATGAAACAATTGCTTGGCTTGTCATCGGGTTTGTGCATGATTTAAATATTTTGTGTGATGAAGATAGACCATAGCTTAACTATATGATTTCGTGAGGGATAGCTTGCTTTGGCCATGTTATTTTGAGAAGACATGATTGCTTTTTAGTATGCTTGAAGTATTATCGTTTCATGTCAATATTAAACTTTGTCTGAATCTTATGGATCTGAATATTCTTGCCACAATAAAGAAGATTACATTGATAAATATGTTAGGTAGCATTCCACATCAAAATTCCTTTTTATCATTTACCTACCGAGGATGAGCAGGAATTAAGCTTAGATGATACGCCTCCAACGATCTATAATTTTTATTGTTCCATGCTATTATATTATCTGTTTTGGATGTTTATGGGCTTTATTATACACTTTCATATTATTTTGGGACTAACCTATTAACCGGAGGCCCAACCCAAATTGTTGTTTTCGCCTATTTCAAAGTTTCAAGAAAAGGAATATCAAACGGAGTCCAAAAGGAATGAAACTTTCGGAGAGTTATTTTTGAAACGAAGCAATCCAGAGACTTGAGTAGATGTCGAAGCTGAGGTGTCCACGAGGTGGAGGCGCGCCTGCCCCCCGGGCGCGCCCCACCCTCGTGGCCCCTCTGGCTCTCCGACCACTTCTTTCGCCATATATGTCCATATACCCTAAAACATCGGAAAACAGAACAGATCGGGAGTTCCGCCGCAAGCCTCTCAGAGCCACCAAAACTAATCGGCCCCTGCTTCGCACTCACGAGGGGGGTTCCATCACCGTGGCCATCTTCATCATCCCGACTCTCCATGACGAGGAGGAGTAGTTCACCCTGGGCTAAGGGTATGTACCAAGAGCTATGTGTTTGATCTCTCTCTCTCTCTCTCTCTTCTTGATTCTAAGACGATCTTGATGTATCGTGATCTTTGCTATTATAGTTGGATCTTATGATGTTTCTTCCCCTACTCTCTTGTAATGGATTGAGTTTTCCTTTGTAGTTATCTTATCGGATTGAGTCTTAAGGATTTGAGAACACTTGATGTATGTCTTGCATGTGCTTATCTGTAGACAATGGGATATTCACGTGATCTACTTGATGTATGTTTTGGTGATCAACTTATGGGTTCAATGACCTTGTGAACTTATGCATAGGGGTTGGCACACGCTTCGCCTCTTGACTCTCCAAGGCACTTTTGAACTTATTTGTGTTGATTGAATAGATGAATCTGAGATTGTGTGATGCTTATCGATAATCATACCCCCGGATACTTGTGGTGGCATTGGAGTATCTAGGTGACATTAGGTTTTGGTTGATTTGTGTCTTAAGGTGTTATTCTAGTACTAACTCTATGATAGATCGAACGGAAAGAATAACTTCATGTTATTTTACTACGCACTCTTGAATAGATCGATCGTAAAGGATAACTTTGAGGTGGTTTCGACCTACCATAATATCTTCGCTTGTTCTCCGCTATTAGTAACTTTGGAGTGACTCTTTGTTGCATGTTGAGGATATTTATATGATCCAATTATGTTATTATTGTTGAGAGAACTTGCACTAGTGAAAGTATGAACCCTAGGCCTTGTTTCCTAGCATTGCAATACCATTTGTGCTCACTTTTATCACTTGCTACTTATGTTTTTATATTTTCAGATTACAAAATGCTTTATCTACCATCCATATTGCACTTGTATCATCATTTCTTCATTTAACTAGTGCACCTATACAATTTACCATTGTATTCGATGTGTTGGGGACACAAGAGACTCTTTTGTTATTTGCTGGGTTGTTTGAGAGATCATTTATCCCACGCCCCACGGATTGATAAACCTTAGGTCATCCACTTGAGGGAAGTTTGCTATCGCCCTACAAATCTCTCACTTGGAGGCCCAACAACGCCTACAAGAAGAAAGTTGTGTAGTAAACATCAACTTGCTTTCCCTGTACACACACTTTCTCATCCTCCACGCCTCCATGCTGCCCAACCATTTCTTGAGCCTCAAATCAGTATTCCTTCACTATCCTCCTGGGAGGCCATTTGTGATCCGTGTCCTCTAATGAGACAAGGGCCAGCCATGCGCAGAAAGATTCCTCGGACTAATTGTCATTAGCAACATGCTAATAAGGAGATATATGTGTTAGTTAGATAGTAAGGTCAAGATACGGTGTGCTTAGCGATGCTACTACTTGCTAAGGCATCTCCAAATTACCAACAGCCCTCCTCAGCGATTTTGCTGCTACGGCGCTAAAAAGGCCCTGTCATACTTCTGTAAGCCCGCCGCCGACTCGGGCAAAACTGGTGCTGGCGAACCAGTGTTAACCCGGCTACCGCTGGGGAGCGGCACAAGCGGGGGGCGCGTGGCCCGCTTCGAGGCGACCCGAGGGTTTTTCCGCCGCTTGACGCTTCCTCGCATTCTCCGCCGCCGCTTCCACCCGCCATTCTCTCCCTTTCTCCCGCCAACCCCCTCCCCGCCAGCGAAGAAGCACGCCATGCCGCATGCTGGCGCAAAATCGCGATTTCTGCGCCCGGGCTCCAGCCAAGCAGAGGAAGCCGAGGGCCACCATCGGCCACCGGCCTGCTGAACGCCGAGTGGACGTGGAAGTTCAGCGGGCGGGGCTCACCGCCGACAGCAACCGGTGCAACAGCGCCTCATCCTCGAACGAGCTGCCGACGTGTTGGGGAACGCTGCAGAAAATTAAATTTTTTTTCACGGTTTCACCAAGATCCATCTATGAGTTCATCTAGCAACGAGTCATGGGAGAGTGATTGCATCTACATACCACTTGTAGATCGCAGGCGGAAGCGCTCAATGGAACGGGATGATGGAGTCGCATTTCGCCGTGATTCGATCACCGATGACCTAGTGTGAACGGACAGCACCTCCGCTCAACACACGCGAGCGGATGACGATCCTTCTTGATCCAGCAAGGGGAAGGAGAGTTTGATGATGATCCAGAGCACGACGGCTGGTGGTGGATGCAGCAATCCCAGGCTTCGCCAAGCAACCAGGAGGAGGAGGAGGTGTTGCAGGAGGAGGAGGCACCAGGCTTATGGGTGCGGCCACCCTCCCTCCCTCCCTTTATATAGGTGCAAGAGGGGGAGGCAGCCTTGCCCCTTCCTCCAAGGAAGGGGTGGTTAAGGGGGGAGGAGTCCATCTCCCAAGGCACCCTGAGGTGCCTTCCCTTTAGGACTCTCCCCTTTTCTTATTCGCATGGGCCTTGGGGCTGGTGCCCTTGGCCCATAGGCCAAGGCGCACCCCTACAGCCCATGTGGCCCCACGGGCAGGTGGACCCCACCCCTTTCTGCACTTCACACATCGATAACGCGAAACTTTTCCTACACCAAAATAAGACTTCCTATATATAAATCTTTACCTCCCACCATTCCGAACTCCTCGTGACGTCCCGGATCTCATCCGGACTCAACATTCGGTTTGCTGCATACTCATATTCATACAACCTTTAGCCACCGAACCTTATGTAGACTCTACGGGTTCGGGAGACATACATGACCGAGACGCCTTTGGCAATAACCAACAGCGGATCTGGATACCCATGTTGGCTCCTACATGCTCCTCGATGATATCATCGGATGAACCACGTAGAGGATTCAATCAACCCCGTGATACTATTCCCTTTGTCAATCGGTATTTTACTTGCCCAGATTCGATCGCCGGTATCCCAATTTCGCTCAATCTCGTGTTTCAAGTCACTTTACTCGCATCAGAATGATGATCCCGTGACCAAACACTTGGTCACTTTGAGCTCATTATGATGATGCACTACCGAGTGGGCCCAGTGATACCTCCGCATACACGGAGTGACAAATCCCAGCCTCGATCCCGTCAACCCAATAGACACTTTGGAGATACCGTAATGCACCTTTATAGTCACCCAAAGGACGCCAGGATGTTTGGTACACCCAAAGCACTTACCGGATCCGGGAGTTACACGATCTCATGGTCTAAGGAAGAGATACTTGACATTGGAAAAGCTCTAGCAAAACGAACTACACGATCTTGTGCTATGCTTAGGATTGGTCTTGTCCATCACATCATCCTCCTAATGATGTGATCCCATTATCAATGACATCCAATGTCCATAGTCAGAAACCATGACTATCTCGTTGATCAACGAGCTAGTCAACTAGAGGCTTACTAGGGACATGGTGTTGTCTATGTACCCACACATGTATCTCGAGTTTCCTTTCAATACAATTATAGCATGGATAATAAACGATTATCATGAACAAAGAAATATAATAATAATTTATTATTGCCTCTAGGGCATATTTCCAACAGTCTCCCACTTGCACTAGAGTCAATAATCTAGTCCACATCACATGTGATTACATCGATAGGTCACATCGCCATGTGACCAACATCCAAAGAGTTTACTAGTGTCTCAAACTAGTTCACATCATCATGTGATTAAGACTCAATGAGTTCTGGTTTGATCATGTTTTGCTTGTGAGAGAGGTTTTAGTCAACGGTCCGAACTTTCAGATCCGTGTGTGCTTTGCAAATTTCTAGGTCATATTGTAAATGCTGCTCCACTCCACTTGGAGCTATTCCAAATGGTTGCTCCACTATACGATCTGGTTTCTACTCGAGTCACTCGAATAGGTGTTAAAGCTTGCACCGACGTAACCCTTTACGCCGAACTCTTTATCACCTCCATAATCGAAACATGTCCTTATTTACCCAAGGACAATTTTGACCGTCCAATGATCCATTCCGTTCATTCTTGTACCCCTGATCGACTCATGGCAAGGCACACTTCCCAAGGTACACAACATAGCATACCGTAGAGCCTACGCCTAAGGCATAGGGGACGACCTTCGTCTCTTTCTCTTTCTCGCCGTGGTCGAGCTTTAAGTCTTAACTTCATACCTTATATCTCGTGCAAGAACTCCTTCTTCGATCGATCCATCTTGAACACCTTCAAGATCATGTCAAGGTATATGCTCATTTGAAAGTACCATTGAGCGGTTTTGATCTATCCTCATAGATCTTGATGCTCAATGTTCAAGTAGCTTAATCCAGGTTTGCACTTGAAAACACTTTTCAAATAACCCTATATGCTTTCCAGAATTCTACATCATTTCGATCAACAATATGTCAACAACATATACTCATCAAAAATTCTATAGTGCTCCCACTCACTTTTGGAAATACAAGTCATAAACTTTGTATAAACCTGAATCTTTGATCATCTTATCAAAGAGTATATTCCAACTCCGAGATGCTTACTCCACCATGGAAGGATCAATGGAGCTAGCATACCTTTCAAAGATCCTTAGGATCGACAAAACCTTCGATTGTATCTCATACAACCTTTCCTTACTAAACCGGTAAGGAAACTCGCTTTTGACATCCATCTCGCTAGATTTCATAAATGCAGCTAATGCTAACATGATTTTGACGGACTTAAGCATCCACGATGAGAAAATCTCATTGTAGTCAACTTGTGAAAACTCTTGCCACAAGTCGAGCTTCATAGACGGTGACATTACCACCACGTCCTGCCTTCTTCTTAAAAATCCATTTATCTCAATAGCTTGCCGATCATCGGCAAGTCCACCAAAGTCCATGCTTTGTTCTACATGGATCCTATCTCGGATTTCATGGCCTCTAACCATTTGTTGAATATGGGCCCACCATCGCTTCTCCATAGCTCGAGGTTCATTGTTGTCTAGCAACATGACCTTCAAGACAGGATTACTGCATTCACTCAAGCAAGACGCATCCTTGTCACCCACGAGGTACGGTAGTGACTTGATCTCAAGTTTCATGATCACTATCATAAGCTTTACTTCAATTGGTGTAGGTGCCACAGAACAACTTCTCCCTGCCACACTAGTTGTAGTGACGGTTCAATAACCATATCAAGTCTCCACCATCCTCCCACTCAACTTTTTCGAGACAAACTTTTCCTAGAAAGGACCGGATTCAAGAAACAACTCATTGCTTTCGGATCTGAATTAGAGGTATGCCCAACTGTTTTGGGTGTCCTATGAAGATGCATTTTATCCTCTTTGGGTTCGAGCTTATCAACTGAAACTTTTTCACATAAGCGTCAGAACCCCAAACTTTTAAGAAACGACAACTTAGGTTTCTCCAAACCATAGTTCAAACAGGTCGCTCAACGGAATTACGTGGTGCCCTATTAAAGTGAGTGCGGTAGTCTCTAATGCCCAACCCATGAACGATAGTAGTTAGATAAGAGACATCATGGTACGCACTATATCTAATAGGGTGCAACTATGATGTTCCGACACCATCACACTATGGTGTTGCAAAGGTATTAATTGTGAGACAATTTCACTATGTCTTAATAGCGTACAAAGCTCGTGAACTCAGATACTCATTCTATGATCATATCATAGACATTTTTTGGGGAACGAGTAATTTCAAAAATTTCCTACGCACACGCAAGACCATGGTGATGACATAGCAACGAGAGGGGAGAGGTTGTCCATGCACTCGAGACCGAAAGCGAAAGCGCTTCAACAACGCGGTTGATGTAGTCGACGCCTTCACGATCCGACCGATCCAAGCACCGAACGACGCACCTCCGAAGTTCAGACACGCTCACTCGATGACGATCCCCTGACTGATCCAAAGAAAAGTGTCGGGATGAGTTCCGCAAGACATCAAGGCAGGACGATTGATGATGCTCCACTGACGCAGGTTTTCACTTAAGCTCCGACGTATTTATGACTCTCTCTCAAGCAGGCTTAGCCTTAAGCTCCGCGGTCAACATGAGACTGCGGAATATGGTGGAGGGGGCACTGCACACGGCTAAGGAACGCATCCAGAGATCAACTAGGTGTTTCAGGGTGCCCCGCCTCGAGATATAAAGGAGCCAAGGGGAGGGGCGGGCCGCCATGAGGCGAAGGCTGCCAGAGTCCCACCCTCCGGGAGTAGGATTCCTCCTTTCCTAGTTGGAATAGGGATTCACCTGAGGGGAAAGAGAGAGAGGGGCTGCTCCACCTTTTCCTAGTCCTAGTAGGACTAGGGAAGGGGAGGCACGCCGTCACCTAGGGCTGGCCTTTTCTCCTTTCCACCAAGGCCCACCATAGCCCATAGTTCTTCTGGGGTTCCGTAACCTCCCTTGCACCTTAAGATTTCTCGATTTCACCCGAACATTTCCGGCGTCCAAATGTAGGTTCCTAATATATCAATCTTTATGTCTCGACTATTTCGAGACTCTCGTCATGTCCGTGATCACATCCGGATTCAACAACCTTCGCACATCAAAACTTATAAAACTCATAATGAACCTCACATCGAACGTTAAGCGCAAGGACCTCTACCGGTTCGAGAACTATGTAGACATGACCTAGAAACCATTCTCGGTCATTAACCAATAGCGGAACCTGATGCCCATATTGGTTCCTACATATTCTACGTAAGATCTTTATCGCTCAAATCAAGATAATCATATATGTTGTTCCTTTTATCATCAGTATAAATATTACCCTCGAGATCTCGACCGTCGGTATCCAATACCTAGTTCAATCTCGCATTGGTAAGTCTCTTTACTCGCTCCGTAATACATCATCCCACAACTAACTCATTAGTTGTAATGTTTGCAAGGCTTATATGATGTGTATCCATGAGAAGGCCCAGATATACCTCTCCGATAATCGGAGTGACAAAACTTAATCTCGAATACGCCAACCCAACAATGTACCTTTGGAGACACCCAGAGTACTCCTTTATAATCACCCAGTGATTGCCAGACGCTTGGTAGTACCCAAAGTGTTCCTCTCGCAAACGGAGTTGTATAATCTCATAGTTACAGTGAACATGTATAGGTCATGTGAAGAAAGCAATAGCAACATACTAAACGCATCAAGTGCTAAGTTAACGGAATGGTTTAGCGTCAATCACATCATTCTTCTAATGATGTGATCCCATTAATCAAAATGACAACACATGTTCATGGTTAGGAAACATAACCATCTTTGATCAATGAGCTAGTCTAGTAGAGGCATACCAGTGACTATCTGCTTGTCTATGTGTTCACACATGTATTATAAGCCTCCTAACATACAATTCTAGCATGAATAATAAACATTTATCATGATATAAGGAAATAAATAATAACTTTATTATTGCCTCTAGGGTATATTTCCTTTCAGCCTCCCACTTGCACTAGAGTCAATAATCTAGATTACATAGAATGATTCTAACACCCATGGAGTCTTGGTGCTCGATCATGTTTTGCTCGTGGAAGAGGCTTAGTCAACGGTCTCAAAATATTCAGATCCGTATGTATTTTGCAAATCTCTATGTCTCCCACTCTGACTTGGTCCCGTAATGGAATTGAAGCGCTCTTTTTACAAGCTTGGTCCTCTTGTAGAAATCTAGATTCTTTGCCAAGGCAATTGCACCAGCATTGTCACAGATGATCTTCATTGGTCCCGATGCACTAGGTATGACACCCAGATCGGAAATGAACTCCTTCATCCAGATTCCTCTCATTTGCTGCTTCCGCCAAGCTATGTACTCCGCTTCACACGTAGATCCCGCCATGACGCTTTGTTTAGAATCGCACCAACCGACAGCCCACCGCTTAATAAAAAATACGTATCCGCTTTTGCGTATTTAGAATCGTCCGGATCAGTGGTCAAAGCTTGCATCGACGTAACTATTTATTTATCAGCTCTTTGTCACCTCCATAAACGAGAAACATATCCTTAGTCCTTTCAGTATTTCAGGATGTTCTTGACCATGTCAAAGGATCCACTCGATTACTTTGGTACTCTTCCCGCCAAGCTTACAGCCAAGCATACGCCAGGTCCGTACACAAGATTGCATACATGATAGAGCCTATGGCAAGCTATAGGAACATCTTTCATTTTCTCTCTATCTTCATGTGGGTCGGGCATTGAGTCCTGACTCAATCTCACACCTTGTAACACAGTAAAAACCTTTTCTTTTGATCCATTTTGAACTTCTTCAAAACTTTATCAAGGTATGTGCTTTGTGAAAGTCCAATAAGCTGCCTTTGATCTATCTCTATAGATCTTGATGCCCAATATGTAAGGGCCTTCACCGAGGTCTTTCATTGAAAAACTTTTATTCAAGTATCCTTTTATGTTATCTGGAAATTCAGATTATTTCCAATCAACAATATGTCATCCATACACATATCGTAATGCTACAGTAGCTTCCCACTCACTTTCTTGTAAATACAAGCCTCCAAAGTCTGAGATAGAAACCATATGCTTTGATCACCCTATCAAAGCCGCTTATTCCAACTCCGAGAGGCTTGCACTGCACCATAAATTGATCGTTGAGCTTGCACACTTTGTTAGCACCTTTGGATCAACAAAACCTTCAAGTTGCATCATATACAACTCTCTTCTAGAAATCCATTCAAGAATGCTTTTTACATCCATTTGCCAAATTTCATAATCATAAATGCGGTAATTGCTAACATGATTCGGACAGACTTAAGCATCGCTACACGGTGAGAAAGTCTCATCAGAGTCAACCCCTTGAACTTGTCGAAAACCTTTGCAACAAGTCGAAGCTTTTGTAGACAGTTATATTACCATCGCCGCCATTTCTTCTTAAAGATCCATTTATTCTCAATGGCTTGCCGATCATCGGCAAGTCAACCAAAGTCCATACTTTATTTTCATATATGGATCCCATCTCAGATTTCATGGCTTCCGCCATTTCATGGAATCTGCTCACCATCGCTTCTTCATAGTTTGTAGGTTCGCCATGGTCAAGTAACATGACTTCCGCATTAGGATTACCGTATTCACCGGTGCGTATTTTACCTCTGTTGACTCCACAGTTCAAGAGTAACTTGATCTCAAGTTTCATGATCATCATCATTAGTTTCTCACCAATTGTGTAGTTGTCACAGAACTGCTTTGTGATGAACTACCTTCCAATAAGGGAGCAGTACAGCTTATCTCATCAAGTCCTACTTTCCTCCCACTCACTTCTTTCGAGAGAAACTCCTTCTCTAGAAAGGATCCGACTTTAGCAACGAAAACTTTGCCTTCAGATTCGTGATAGAAGGTGTACCAACAATTTCCCTTTTGGGTATCCTATGAAGACACATTCGATTTGGGTTCGAGCTTATCCGGTTGAAGTTTCTTCACATAAGCATCGTAGCCCCAAACTTTAAGAAACGCATAACTTTGGTTTCTTGCCAAACCACAAATATACGGTGTCGCCTCAACGATTTTAGATGGTGCCCTATTTAACGTGAATGCGGCCGCCTCTAAAGCATATCTCCAAACGATAGCGGTAAATCAAGAAGAGACATCACAGATCGCACTCATATCAAGTAAAGTACGACATGACGCTCGACACCATTTCTCCGTGGTGTTCCGGTGGGAGTTACAAACTATTCCACATTGTTTCAAATGTAAACCAAACTCGTAACTCAAATATTCTCTCCACGATCCGATCAGAAATTTTATTTTCTTGTTACGATGATTTTCCACTTCACTCAAATTCTTGAACTTTTCAAATGTTTCAGATTTGTGTTTCATTAGTAGATATACCCATATCTGCTCAAATCATCTGAAGGTGAGAAAATAACGATACTTCACAAGGTCCTCAACATTCATGGACCACAAACATCAGATGTATGATTTCCAACAAATCGTTGCTCGCCCATAGTTCCGAGAACGCGCTTTAGTCATCTTGCCCATGAGGCACGGTTCGCAAGTACCAAGTGATTCATAATCAAGTGATTCCGAAGCCCATCAAGATGGAGTTTCTTCATGCGTTTACATCGATATGACCCAAACGGCTGTGCCACAAATAAGTTGCATTATCATTATCAACTCTGCATCTTTTGGTTTCAACACTATGAATATGTGTACTACTACTATCGAGATTCAATAAAAATAGACCACTCTTCAAGGGTGCATGACCATAAAAGATATTATTCATATAAATAGAACAACCATTATCTCTGTCTTAAATGAATAACCGCCTCGCATCAAACAAGATCCAGATATAATGTTCATGCTTAACGCCGCACCAAATAACAATTATTTAGGTCTAAAACTAATCCCGATGGTAGATGTAGAGGTAGCGTGTCGATCAGCGATCACATCGACTTTGGAACCATTTCACGCGCATCGTCACCTCGCCCTAGCAATCTTCGCTTATCCAGTAGTTCCTGCTTCGAAGGCAAATATTAGCAATGTAACCAGATCAAATACCTGTGTACTAATGCGAGTATTAGTAAGGTACACATCAATAACATGTATATCACATATACCTTGATCACCTTGCCATCCTTCTTATCCGCCAAATACTTGGGGCAGTTCCGCTTCCAAAGGTCCATTGCTTGGCAAAGAAAACACTCATTGTGCTTAGGTCCGATTTTGTTTTTCTCTTGAGCAGCAACTTTCTGCTCTTTTTGAAGTTCCCTCTTCTTTCCTTTGCCCTTTTCTTGAAACTAGTGGTCTTGTTGACCATCAACACTTGATGCTCTTTCTTGATTTCTACCTCCGCTGCTTAGCATCATAAGAGCTCGAATTGTTTTGGTCATCCTTGCATATTATAGTTCATCACGAAGCTCTTGTAGCTTGGTGGCAGTGATTGGAGAATTTCGTCAATGACACTATCATCCGGAAGAGTAACTCCCAGCTTGAATCAAGTGATTATTATACCTGCACATTTTGAGTATATGTTCACCGATGTAACTATTCTCTCCATCTTGCAGCTATAGAACTTATTGAGACTTATATCTCTCAACCGCATTTGCTTGAAATATTAACTTCAACTCCCGGAACATCTCATATGCTCCATGACGCTCAAAACGCCGTTGAAGACCCGGTTCTAAGCCGTAGCATGGCACACATCGAACTATCGAGTAGTCATCACTTTGCTCGCCAGACGCTCATTTGTGCCCCAAAGCATGTACTCCGCTTCACATGTAGATCCCGCCACGACGCTTTGTTTAGAACTCAAACCCAGCCCACCGCTTAATAAAAATACGATCCGGTTTGATTTAGAATCGTTCCGATCTGTCAAAGCTTGCATCGACGTAACCATTTAACAGCTCTTTGTCACCTCCATATACGAGAAACATATCCTTAGTCCTTTTCGTATTTTAGGATGTTCTTGACTGTCCAAGGATCCACTCGATTACTTTGGTACCTTCCGCCAAGCTTAGCCAAATACGCCAGTCTGTACAGCATTGCATACATGATAGAGCCTATGTGAAGCATAGGAACATCTTTCATTTTCTCTATCTTCTCATTGTGGTCGGGCATTGAGTCCGACTCAATCTTACAACTTGTAATACAGGTAAAAACCTTTCTTTGCCTCGATCCATTTTGAACTTCTTCAAAACTTTATCAAGGTATGTGCTTTGTGAAAGTCCAATTAAGCGCTTTGATCTATCTCTATAGATCTTGATGCCCAATATGTAAGCAGCTTCACCGAGGTCTTTCATTGAAAACTTTTATTCAAGTATCCTTTTATGTTATCTAGAAATTCTATATCATTTCCAATCAACAATATGTCGCCCACATACAATATCGTAAATGCTACAGAGCTCCCACTCACTTTCTTGTAAATACAGCTTCCAAAAGTCTCAGATAAACCATATGCTTTGATCACCCTATCAAAGCGCTTATTCCAACTCCAAGAGGCTTGCACTGCACATAAATTGATCGTTGAGCTTGCACACTTTGTTAGCACCCTTTGGATCAACAAAACCTTCTGTTGCATCATATACAACTCTTCTTCTAGAAATCCATTCAAGAATGCAGTTTTACATCCATTTGCCAAATTTCATAATCATAAAATGCGCAATTGCTAACATGATTCGGACAGACTTAAGCATCGCCACGGTGAGAAAGTCTCATCGTAGTCAACCCCTTGAACTTGTCGAAAACCTTTTGCAACAAGTCGAGCTTTGTAGACAGCTACATTACCATCGGCGCACTTCTTCTTAAAGATCCATTTATTCTCAATGGCTTGCCGATCATCGGCAAGTCAACCAAAGTCCATACTTTGTTTTCATACATGGATCCCATCTCAGATTTCATGGCTTCCAGCCATTTCATGAATCTGGGCTCACCATCGCTTCTTCATAGTTTGTAGGTTCGCCATGTTCAAGTAACATGACTTCCGTAATAGGATTACCGCATCACCTGTGCGATTTTACTCGTTGACCTATGAAGTTCAGAGTAACTTGATCTCAAGCTTCATGATCATCATCATTAGTTTCTCACTAATTGGTGTAGTTGTCACAGAACCGCTTTGTGATGAACTACCTTCCAATAAGGGAGCAGATCATGCTTATCTCATCAAGTTCTACTTTCCTCCCACTCACTTCTTTCGAGAGAAACTCCTTTCTAGAAAGGATCCGAATTTAGCAACGAAAACTTTGCCTTCAGATCTGTGATAGAAGGTGTACCCACAGCTCCTTTGGGTATCCTATGAAGACATTTTCGATTTGGGTTCGAGCTTATCCGTTGAAGTTTCTTCACATAAGCATCGCAGCCCCAAACTTTAAGAAACGACAACTTTGGTTTCTTGCCAAACCACGCTTCATACGGTGTCGCCTCAACGGACTTAGATGGTGCCTATTTAACGTGAATGCGGCCGCCTCTAAAGCATATCCCCAAAACGATAGCGGTAAATCAGAAGAGACATCATAGATCGCACCATATCAAGTAAAGTACGACACGACGCTCGACACACCATTTCTCCGTGGTGTTCCGGTATGGAGTTTAAACTATTCCACATTGTTTCAAATGTAAACCAAACTCAGAACTCAAATATTCTCCTCCACGATCCGATCAGAAATTTTATTTTCTTGTTACGATGATTTTCCACTTCACTCGAAATTCTTTGAACTTTTCAAATGTTTCAGATTTGTGTTTCATTAAGTAGATATACCCATATCTGCTCAAATCATCTCGTGAAGGTGAGAAAATAACGATACCGCACAAGGCCTCAACATTCATTGACCACAAACATCGATGTATGATTTCCAACAAATCAGTTGCTCGCCCATAGTTCCGAGAACGGCGTTTTAGTCATCTTGCCCATGAGGCACGGTTCGCAAGTACCAAGTGATTCATAATCAAGGATTCCAAGCCCATCAAGATGGAGTTTCTTCATGCTTTACACCGATATGACCAAACGGGTGCCACAAATAAGTTGCATTATCTTATCAACTTGATCTTTTGGTTTCAACATATGAATATGTGTATACTACTATCGAGATTCAATAAAATAGACCACTTTCAAGGGTGCATGACCATAAAAGATATTATTCATATAAATAGAACAACCATTATTCTTCCCTTTAAATGAATAACCGCCTCGCATCAAACAAGATCCAGATATAATGTTCATGCTTAACGCCGCACCAAATAACAATTATTTAGGTCTAAAACTAATCCCAGGTAGATGTAGAGGTAGCGGTCACCCAATCACATCGACTTTGGAACCATTTCCCACGCCGATCGCACCTCGCCCTTAGCCAATCTTCGCAATCAGTTCCGCTTGGTTGCAAATATTAGCAAGTAACCCAGATCAAATACCGTGTACTACAGTATTAGTAAGGTACACATCAATAACATGTATATCACATATACCTTTGATCACCTTGCCATCCTTCTTATCCGCCAAATACTTGGGGCAGTTCCGCTCAAAGGTCCGGGGCAAGAAAACACCTTCTTAGGTCCACTTGGTTTTTCTCTTGAGCAGCAATTTTTTGTTTTTTTGAAGTTCCCTCTTCTTTCCTTTGCCTTTTTCTTGAAACTAGTGGTCTTGTTGACCATCAACACTTGATGCTCTTTTTGATTTCTACCTCCGCTGCTTTTAGATTTAAGAGCTCGGAATTGTTTTTCATCCTTGCATATTATAGTTCATCACGCTTTGTAGCTTGGTGGGTGATTGGAGAATTTTAATGACACTATCCCGAAGATAACCCCAGTTGAATAAGTGATTATTATACCCGCAATTTTGAGTATATGTTCACCGAGTAACTATTTCTCCATCTTGCAGCTATAGAACTTATTGAGACTTAATCTCTCAATCCGGCATTTGCTTGAAATATTAACTTCAACCCGAACATCTCATATGCTCCATGACGCTCAAAACGCCCTTGAAGACCCGGTTCTAAGCCGAAAGCATGGCACACGAACTATCGGTAGTCATCATTTTTCGCCAGACGCTCACAACTTCCGCATTGTCCCCAAGAGGTTCGCACCCAAAGTGCTTCCAGAAATTTTCTTGCAGAATGAGGATAATCCTCGTTACGGACCCAGTCCGTAATTGCTACCATCATCTTTCAACTTTTCTTTCTCAAAGAACGATTAAAATTCAACGAACAACAGACGAGCCATCTATCTACAAGAAACATAGACAAGCAAAATACTATCGTACTAAGTTCATGATAAATTTAAGTTTTAATTAATCATATTAAAACCTCCCACTTAGACAGACATCTCTAGTCATCTAAGTGATTACGTGATCCAAATCAACTAAACCATGTCCCATCATCACGTGAGATGGAGTAGTTTCAATGGTGAACATCACTATGTTGATCATATCTACTATATGATTCACGCCGACCTTTCGGTCTCCGTGTTCCGAGGCCATATCTGTTATATGCTAGGCTCCAAGTTTAACTGAGTATTCATGCAAACTGTTTTGCACCCGCTGTATTTGAACGTAGAGCCTATCACACCCGATCATCACGCGGTGTCTCAAGACTAAGAACTTTCAGAACGGTGCATACTCTGGAGAACACTTTGATAATTTTAGTGAGAGATCATCTTATAATGCTACCGCAATCAAAGCAAGATAAGATGCATAAAGGATAAACATCACATGCAATCAATATAAGTGATATGATATGGTCATCATCATCTTGTGCTTGTGATTCCATCGCCAAGCACCGCCATGATCACCATCGCCACCGCGCCGACACCTTGATCTCCATCGTAGCATCGTTGTCGCCTCGCCAACTATTGCTTCTACGACTATCGCCATCGCTTAGTGATAAAGTAAAGCAATTACATGGCTTTTGCATTTCATACAATAAAGCGACAACCATATGGCTCTCGCCATGCGATAACTCGTTACAAAACATGATCATCTCATACAATAAAATATAGCATCACGCCTTGACCACATCACATCACAACATGCCCTGCAAAACAAGTTAGACGCCCTCTACTTTGTTGTTGCAAGTTTTACGGCTGCTACGGGCTGAGCAAGAACCGTTTACCACGCATCAAAACCACAACGATAGTTTGTCAAGTTGGTGCTGTTTTAACCTTCGCAAGGACCGGGCGAGCCACACTCGGTTCAACTAAAGTGAGAGAGATGACACCGCCACCACCTTTAAGCAACTAGTGCTCGAGCGGTGAAACCAGTCTCGCGAAGCTGCACGTAATGTCGGTCCGGCCGCTTCATCTCACAATACCGCCAACCAAAGTATGACATGCTGGTAAGCAGATGACTTATATCGCCCACAACTCATTTGTGTTCTACTCGCATATGACATCAACGATAAAACCAGGCTCGATGCCATGCTGGGGAACGAGTAATTTCAAAAATTTCCACGCACACGCAAGACCATGGTGATGGCATAGCAACGAGAGGGAGAGGTCGCCCACGCACTGAGACCGAAGCGGAAGCGCTTTAACAACGCGTTGATGTAGTCGACGCCTTCATGATCCGACCGATCCAAGCACCGAACGACGGCACCTCCGAAGTTCTGCACACGCTCAGCTCGATGACGATCCCTGACTCGATCCAGAAAGTGTCGGGATGAGTTCCACAAGACGACGGGCAGGACGATGATGATGCTCCACTGACGCAGGGCTTCGCTTAAGCTCCGCGACGATATGACTTCTCCGCGAGGGCTTCCTTAAGCTCCGCGACGATATGACCAAGTGGAATATGGTGGAGGGGGCACCGACACGCTAAGGAACGATCAGAGATCAACTTGTGTTCTAGGGTGCCCCCGCCTGATATAAAGGACCAGGGGAGGGGGCCGGCCCAGAGGAGGCGCGCCAGGAGTTCTTCCCGGAGTAGGATTCCCTCCAACCTAGTTGAATAGGATTCACGGGGGAAA
>JAHIAM010002014.1:0-35167 GCA_021605205.1 Aegilops longissima | reverse complement strand
CCCGTTTCCGGATCCATCCGGACCAACAACTTCGTAACCAATACAAAACTTCCTTTAATAACCTCGTCAACCTTAGTTGAGGACCCTACGGGTTCGGGAACCATGGAACATGACCAGACCTTCTCGGTCAATAACCAAAGCGGAACCTGGATCCCATTTGGTTCCTACATTTCCACGAAGATCTTTATCGGTAAACCCGATTAAGGACTAATCGTCTGTTCCTTTTTGTCACGGTATTGTTACTTCCGAGATTCGATCGTCGGTATCCAATACCTTGTTCAATCTCGTTTCCGGAAGTCTCTTTACTCGTTCAGAAACATCATCCTACAACCCCTTGGTTCAATTGTTCAACTTATGTGATGTTACGAGGGCCAGAGATACCTCTCCGCAACGGAGTGACAAAACCAACTCATATGCCAACCCAAAGACCTTTGGAGAACCGTAATCCCTTTATACCACCCGTTATTGGGACGTTTGGTAACCAAAGGTTTCCTCGGTACCGGAGTTGCAAATCTCATGGTTAAGGAAATGTATTGACATTAGAAAAGCTTTAGCAATAACTACGATCGTGCTAAGGCTTAAGGAATTGGGTCTTGTCCAATCACATCATTCTCCTAATGAGGTGATCCCTTAATCAAATGACAACCAATGTCATGGTTAGGAAACCTAACCATCTTTGATTAAGAGCTAGCCAATAGAGGCTTACTAGGGACATTGTTGTCTATGTATTCACACATGTATTAGTTTCCTTAATACAATTTAGCATGGAATAATAAACATTTATCATGAAAAGGAAATAAATAATAACTTTTATTATTGCCTCTAGGGCAATTTCCCAGTCTCCCACTTGCACTAGAGTCAATAATCTAGTTACATCAATGGATTTAACACCATAGGGTCACATTTTGGCCTGGAAACACAAGGTTTAACCTAGTATTCAAACTTAGTTCCATTATTTCAATGGAATTAAGCTCTGATTCTGGGGTTTTGGAAATCTGGTTTTTGCCGGTTGAGAGAGGTTTTAGGTCAGACGGTTTTAGATCGAATGAACCTTTCAGATCCTTTGCTGCTTAAATTTCTGTTCAATTTAAATCGCCACCGCCTTTTTGAACTACCAAGGGCTCCACTAATAAAACCGATCCGGTTTGCATTTGAATCCTCGGATAGGTGTAAAGCTTGCATCGCGTAACCCTTTACACTAACTCTTTTCACCTCCATAATCGAAAACATTCCTTATTTTTCAAGGAAATTTTTGACCGCTGTCCAATGATCCATCCTGGATTATTTTGGTACCATGCAACTCTGCAAGCAACTCGTCCGGTACCAGCATTGCATACTATAGAGCCTATGGCTGAAGCATAGGGACACCTTCTTTTCTCTCTTCTCCGTGGTGGCTTTAACTCAACTTAACCTTAATTCGGAAAAACCTTCTTTGTCGATCCATTTTGAACCTTTCAAAATTTTCAAGGTATTGCTTTTGAAAGTCCAATTAAGCTTTTGATCTATCCTATAGATCTTGATGCCCAATTTAAGAGCTTACAGGTTTTCATTGAAAAACTTTCAAATAACCCTTATGCTTTCCAGAAATTCTAATCATTTCATCAAAATATGTCCAACATATATATCAAAAATTCTTAGGCTCCCCTTTCTTTGGAAATCAAGTTTTCAAAATTTGTATAAACCCAAAATCTTTGATCACTATCAAGCCCAAATTCCAACTCGAGAGCTTCCCCTTAAAAGGATCTTTGGAGCTACCTTTTTAGCATCCTTGGATCACAAAACTTTTCGTTGATCAATACAACCTTTCCTTCGCCTAAGGAAATCATTTTACATCCATTTGCCAATTTCATAAATCGCTTTGCTAACATGATTCCGACGGACTTAAGATCGCTACGGGGAAAATTCTCGAGTCAACCCTTGAACTTTGAAAACTTTGCCACAAGTCGAGCTTTGACGGTAATTACCTCACGCCGTCTTCTTCTTAAAGATCCATTTATCTCAATGGCTTGCCGACATCGGGCAAGTCCACCAAATCATGGATCCCTGGATTTATGGCTTTTAACCATTTTTTTGGGCCACCATCCTTCTCCATAGTGTAGGTTCTTGGTCAGAACAACCTTCAAGAAGGATTGCCACCGTGTAAAATCCTTGTACCCCCGAGGTTTTGTACGATCCAATTCATGATCACATCATAAGTTCTATAATTGGTGTAGGTGCCACGGAACCTTCCGTGCCCTACTCAATAGGAAGTACGGTTAATCCTCATCAAGTTCCACCTCCTCCCTCAACTTTTGAGAAAACTTTTCCTAGAAAGGACCCATTAAGAAAAATCCCTTTGCTTCGATCTGAATTAGGAGGTTACCCAACTTTTTGGGTTCCTTGAAGACATTTTTCCGGGGTTGAGCTTATCCCTGAAATTTTCCACATAAGCGCCACCCCAAACTTTTAAGCGACAACTTGGTTTCTCCAAACCCGATGTCGCTCAACGGAATTAGTGGTCCCTATTAAAGTGATCGGGTCTCTAAGCCAACCCAAAATAGGGTAATTCATAAGAGACATCATGGATGCACCATATCAATAGGGTCAATTGAGTTCGGACACCCATCCCTATGGTGTTCCGATTTTGTGAAACAATTTCCAATGTTTAAAGGTCAAACTCGAACTCAATATCTCTCAGATCAATCTAGAATTTTATTCTTGTACGATGATTTCAACTTCCTGAAATTCTTGAACCTTCAATTTCAGATTGTGTTTCATAAGTAAATATACCAAATCTCTCAATCATCGTGAAGAAAAAAAATTTCCTTTGCTGCCTCCAAATCATTACCAACCAAAAGTTTATTCCAACAATTTTCTTGTTCCATTTAAAGGGCTTTTATCATCTTGCCCATGGGAGTTTCATATTCAAGTGATTCAAAATCAAGTGATCCAAGCCATCGATGGAGTTTCTTTCCGTTTACCAATAGACAGGGGCCCAAAAATTTTCAAAAATATCCAAAATCCATCCTGGGTTCCATGGTTTTTAACAATATGATTCAATGCCCTAAGGGTCTACATTAATTTATTCTTTTATGAAAATTTATCCTCGTCAATTAATAAACCTTTTTACAAGACCATTAAGGTATTATTAAAAAAAATAACCATTATTTTTAAAAATAACCCGATTTAAAGAATAATCCAACGTCATGCTGGAAACACCAAAGCAATTACGGTTTAAACAATCTTGATGGTAAAGGGGTTGTTTGATTCCCAAATTGGAAACATTCCAAAATACGTACTCCCTTTAGTAGTTCCTTTATTCCAGTTTTTTATTACTAACACTTGCAACCCTATCAAACCTGGGCATGGGCTGAAAGTCCTTCTTGTAACCAATTACTTTTCGCCTTGGGCCCCTTCTCTCACCAATTCTGGGTAATTCTTTTGGGGTTCCCCTTTTCCCTTGCCTTTTTCAACCTTGGGTTTTCCTAGGGAACAACATTGCCGTCGAAGTCCCCTCCTTCTTATATTCCCCCAATTGATGGTTTTTACTTAGGGTCAAAAGCGAATAGTCAGACAAATACCTTTAATTTCCAAGAACTTGTTCCAAGATTTGGAGCATCACACTCTCGGGAAATCAACTCCCCTGATTCAAGGATTTTGCCTTAAATCGAACAGCCATTGATTTTCCCATTTCAGGCTAAGAAAACGCAGTCTCCTTGCGGGACAAGGGATAAATCAACTGGGCAAAATTCCGCGCGCGAACCCGGAATTGCAAACCAATGAACTACCGAGTTAAAACGGGAAAGTGAACACCAAAGGGTTGGGTTCAGCAAAGGGCTACGGGCATAAGAGGTTCCTTAGGGAAAGCTGTCAACTTTCAACTAATCCTGGATATCCCAGGGACAGGCGAGTCGGACCATACAAAGGTGGTGTTGGAAATAAGTCAATTCCCCTCGAGAATCCCGGGGATTAGGTTATGTCCGGCCCAGGGGCCATCAGTGCACGAAGGCATTCAGGTGAACTGTGCTTTCCGGCTAATTTGGCCTCGGCTCGGGCCGCGTTAATGCTACGCTCCAAGTCCCAAGGTTTTGGCTCCTTTTCCGTTATGTACGGAAGTCCATCACCCGCAGGTGCAGGCCCCAACTGGCAATCCGGGGGAACTCATTGAAATTTGGGGATCCTTATTACCCTAAATTTCAAAAAAATTAAACAATTTTAAATTGAATGAATGATCCTTCCTTTTCTTGATTTCTACCCCTTTTTACATTGCAAGAGCTCGGAATTTTTTATCCCTTGATATTTATAGTTCATCACGAAGTTTAGCCTTGGTGGCAATGATTTGGAGAACCAATCACTATCCATCCGGAAGATAACTCCCCTTGAATTCAAGTGATTTTTACCTGACAATTTGAGAAAGTTCAACCGATTAACTTTTCTCCCCATTTGCAGGCTAAGAAAATTGGGACTTATACCTCTTATCGGCAGCTTGAAATTTAATTTCAACCCTGAAACATCTCATATGTTCCATGACGCTTCAAAACGCTTTGGGCCCTTCAACCAAACCGGCAACAAACTATCAGTAGTTATTTCCCAAAACTTTCCGTTGTTCGCAACATCCACCCAGCGGGTTCAGCAATCTTCCGTGCAAAGGAATAACCTTTACGCCGCCTAATTGCTACTTCAACTTTCAACTTTTTTCTCAAGGAACAATTAACAAGGAACAACACGAGCCCACATTAATTGCAAAAAATCTTGGACTAAGTTCAGGATAAATTTAAGTTTAATTTTATAACTCCCACTTAGAAGACATCTCTGGTCATCTAAGTGATTACTGATCCAAATCAACTAAACCTGTCCATCATCACGTGAGAGGATAGTTTCAATGGTGAACATCCTTATGTTGATCATTCATTATAGATTCAGCTCGACCTTTCGGTCTCCGTGTTCCGAGGCCATGTTCATATGCTAGGCTCGCAAGTTTAACCCCAAGTTTTTCGTGTAAACTGTTTTCACCGTTGTATTTGAACGTAAGAACCATCACACCCGATCATCACGGGTGCTTAAAGACAAGAACTTTGCAACGGTGCAATCGGAGAACACTTCTTGAAATTTTAGTGAGGATCATCTTATTTCTACCCTCAAAGAAAAAAGATGCATAAAAAATAAACATCACATGCAATTAATATAAGTGAATGATATGGCCAATATCATTTTGTCCTTTGATTCCATCCCGGCCCCCATGATCACCATCGCCCCGCGCCGACACCTTGATCTCCATCTAGCCCATCTTGTCCCTCGCCAACTATTCTTTACACTATGGCTACTTAGGAATAAAGTAAAGAATTACATGGCTTTTTGCAATATACAATAAAGACAACCCTATGGCTCCTTGCCCAGCTGCTCGTAATCCTTTACAAAACATGATCAATCTCATACAATAAAATATACATCACCCTTGGCCAATCACATCACAAGCATCCCTAAAAACAAGTTAGACGCCCTCTAATTTGTTGTTGCAAGTTTTACGTGGCTGCTAGGGCTAGCAAGAACCGTTTACCTACGCATAAAACCACAACGATGTTTGCCAATTGGGCTTTTTAACCCTTCTAAGGACCCCACAATCGGTTCCAACTAAAGTGAGAGAAACCGGCACCCGCGTCACCTTTAAGCAACCAAGTGCTTCAGCGGTGGAAACCGTCTCCGAAGTACGGTAAGGTCGGTCCGGCCGCTTCATCCACAATACCGAAACAAGATTGACTGTGGTAAGCATATTGAACATATCCCACAACTACTTTGTGTTCTACTCGCAAGAATCAACGCATAAAACCAGGCTCGATGCCACGTTGGGGAACGAGAATTTCAAAATTCCTACGGCCACCAAGACCATTATGGGAAAACAACGAGGGGGAGAGTGTCTCAACCCTTGAGACCAAAGGGAAGCGCTTAAAACGGTTGAGGAGTCGACGCCTTCCAAATCCCGAGATCCAAGGCCGAACGACGCACCTCCGGTTCCACACGCCAGCCGGTGACGTCCCGCCGATCCAGCAAAGGGGGAGAGGTTGAGGACTGAAACATGTCCCTACCTAGGCTTCCGAGCACCATGAGGAATCTGTGATGAGGTCACGGTTGCTGACTTACCTTGGGGAAGATCAACGCGCGAGGTTTCAAAGGATGAACAGGCTCCAACATCGACACTGACATAGACATGGGTGCATCGCCAACATCAGCGCATCGGAGGATGCGAACGCAGGATCCCGAGTTCAAGGCCGTGGCGAGCGGCACACCATGCGAGCTTGGGATGAACTTCGCGAGGGCGCGAGCAAAGGCTAGCGCCGAGAGAGCCATCAGGCTCGACTCGACAACAAGAGTCAATCATCAAGCTTGAATGGAGGCCTCTAGATCCGCGAGTTGGTGGACCTGCCGACCGCCTGCCGCCTTGAAGGTCTCGAGCCTCACGGGCTCCATGAGCTGCGATCACGAGGTACGGCCGCCGACGTTGGGCGCATGATGGTCAACGCGCGCTCCCAGAACTGCAGGGGCTGCAGGCCCGCGCCGGCGGGCTTCTTGCCGGAGCTTCGATATCAAGGAGCCCGCCGAGAGGATCGCTGACCGGCGTGCTTCGCTAAGGAGATGGTGCTCCGACATGCGAGGCTGGTGGCGGGATGATATGCCTAGCCTTCCCGGGGCGAAGCATCGCCGACGCCTGTGTCCTCTTGTCGGCTCCGCGAAGGTCCCATCCACCTCTGCCAAGGACATCCTCGAGGACCTGCCCAAAAATTTCAATGGCGGTAACTCTACTTGCAAATTTTACTAGCCATGTTTAAAATACTCTTCATTATACTACTATATATTCTCCTTTGAGGCGAATTTTTCATCTCTAGCTGAATGTTTACGCCCATGATATGGTAGACAATCATTTCTAGTTGTAATTAATCAAATGCACAACACGTTTAAATGGGTTAAAACCCATATTTGTGTTTCAGTCTATGTTTAGGCCTTATCTAAGAAAAATGAATCCCAAACATTAGTACGACAAACTACCCGGCCATGAAGCTTATTGGTTTCTAATTCTATAGAAAATAAAACGAACTTAAAAATATGAAACCTGACATGGTGTCTTGTATGACAAAAAAAAGAGGCCAAATATGGCAAAAAAAGAAGTTATTGAAAATTCACAACCTCTAACCCTAATCTAATTTTCCATATTGATCTTGCAAGTTTTCTTGCAAGGTTGGACACTATTGGAATTCCATGCCAAGTCCTCCGTCCTAAATGTAAGTCTTTTAGAGATTCCAGATAAACCTAAGGATGTATATACATGCATTTTAAGTTTAGATTCATTCATTTTGTCTATGTAGTCCATCTAATGAAATCTCTATAAAACTTATATTTAGGAACAGAAAATACTTATGTCTTTCTATGTTTCATTCCACAACTCGATAAAACCGTTTTTTCTGAGAACAAAGCCGCCTTGCTGAACAAGCTCATGGATGGCGCCTGCCGACAAAGCCTGGCCCAGATTTGGGGCAAGGCTGGGTAGTGACCCAAATGGGGGGATGCTGTAAGGGGATTAAATGACAAAACTGCCCGTAGGGTTTAGAAATTACACCTTTTCTTGTCCGATAGCTACCACAAAGCTGATTTTTGTTTAAAACTCAAATGACCGTCAGCAAAAATTAATCCGGTTTATGACTTGTGGGTCGAGACATAAGTGTGAAGATGACAAGTTCACTTGAACACACCACAATTTTCTAGCGGAAAAATAACCGAGCACGATTTACCATGCTTTGCCAACTAAACTTCTATTCTCGTCATTAAAATTGCCATAAAAGGTCCATTGTGATGGTAAGAAACAACATTTGGGATCCGGTCCTAATGTTATTTTATTCTTTTGGCGGGTCCTAATGTTATTAACAAATCGTTGTTGGGCCAGGGCCCACCCCAAACATTCTCCTAGTATACAAAAGGCCCATCGAGAACCAGATTCAAGACTAATCGATCCGTAACAATTCCCTTTTCTATGGTATTACCCAACCGATCCCTATGATACTGTCAACTCCTTGTTGAACATGGAGATGTTGTTCCTTTTGGAACATGTTTACTTGTTGGGGATATCACAATATATATCTGCTATAATTAATGCATCTATATACTTGGTAAAGGGTGGAAGGCTCGGCCTTATGCCTGGTGTTTTGTTCCACTCTTGCCACCCTAGTTTCCGCCATACCGTGTTATGTTCCTTGATTTTATGCTCTTACACGGTTGGGTGATTTATGGACCCCTTGACACTTCGCTTTGAATAAGACTCGCCCAGCAAGGCCCAACTTTGGTTTTACCATTTGCCACCTAAGCCTTTTCCCCGGTTTTCGCGAGCCCGAGGGTCATCTTTATTTTAACCCCCCGACCAGTGCTCCTTCGAGTGCTGGCCCAAACGAGTAGATCATGGGCCACCACGGGAAACTCGAGGCTTGGTTTTACTCAGAGGATGTCTCATCCGGATGTGCCCCGAGAACGAGATATGTGCAGCTCCTATCGGGATTTGTCGGCACAATCGGGCGGCTTTGCTGGTCTTGTTTTATTGCTGTCGAAATGTCTTGTAGTCCGGGATTCCGAGATTGATCGGTCTTCCCAGAGAAGGAATATCCTTCGCTGACCGTGAGAGCTTATAATGGGCTTGTTGGGACACCCCGCAGGTAATATCTTTCAAAGTCGTGCTCATGTTATGAGGCAGATGGGAATTTGTTAATGTCCGTTGTAGAAAACCCAAAGTTGACCTCAAATAAAATACACATCAATCAAGGTGTAACTGTGATGGTCTCTTCTCGGAGTCCGGAAGTGAACACGGTGTTGGAGTTATGTCTCGACGAAGTAGTTCAGATCACTTCTTGATCACTACTAGTTTCACGTCTGCGTTTTGCTTCTCTTCTCGCCTTCTTTGCGTATGTAGCCACCATATATGCTAGTCGCTGCTGCAGCTCCACTTTACTACTCAGTCCTTCCTATAAGCTTAAATAGTCTTGATCTCGGTGTGAGATTGCTGAGTCCCGTGACTCACAGATACTTCCAAACACAGCTGCAGTGTTCCGATGAGGCCAGGTGTGATTCAACCGAGCTCAAGTGGAGTTCGACGAGGAACGTGGTCGTTATTATGTGTCTTTTTCCGGATGATCGTAGTGGTGCCAGCTTGGGACGATTCGGGATCTGTAGCATTTGGGGTATCTTCTTTATTTTGGTTCCGTAGTCGGACCTTGAGTGTACTCAATGATGGATGTTTATTTATGTATCTGTGAAGTGGCGATCGTAAGCCAACTATGTACCTTTTTCCCTTAATTATTACATGGGTTGTGTGAAGATTACCTCACTTATGACATTGCTTTCAATGCGGTTATGTTTCTAAGTCGTGCTCGACACGGGAGATATAGCCGCATCGGGGCGTTATGTTGGTAATCGAGCCTTCCCACTTAGGAGCCCCCTACTTGATTGTTTGTCGACGTTGTTGAGTCTAGAATGAAAAATGTTTTGAGTCTTAGGATTATATATATCGGAGAGTAGGATTCTTTTACTTCCCAGTCCCTTCGCCGCCTCGGAGGTCTCCCGACGAGAGTTTTGACTCTTCTCTCCTCAAATTTCACTAAAAAAATTTTAGGATCACGGGTATCTTGGAATCGTTCGATGGTTTTGTGACGAGAACATTGTTCTTGGTGCCTCCCGACATTTAGGGTTGTGGCAGTGTCCCGGGAGTTGAGCTCCGAGGTGTTGTCGCCACAATTTTATCGCTGCAGCTCGAATACCTGAGTTTTGCCGACATCGAAATCTCTTTGTGCAGTTGTTGGTGAGATAACCCCGATAGCCCAAGATCGTATGAAAAGGGAGTATTGCCATGACTTGTATAACGGATGTTTTTCAAGGTCGAGGTACACGATTTCCGAGGATTTCTTGGTTATGTGTTGACGGATGGATACAAATGGATCTAGGTATTGTTAGTTTGGGTGATATATTTTGTGTCCCCTCGTATCCCCAACACCAGATTGCATAACCATAAAGTTTCGGAGTTTATAGGTGGGAATTCTAGTAGCTTACAGTGATATTCTTTCCGGCTGATGTATGATTTGAGATTGGGGTTCAACGCCTAGTGGTCCGCCCATTCACGGTCGATTTACAAAGTGGTCGCGTAGACGCCTTAAAGAATCCTTGGCTATGCTGATTCGGGACGCCTTGTTAGTCATTCGTGACGCCCATATACGTCAGGTCCGTGTGGGCCCCACCACTAACACTTTGGGCGTAAATCTCTATCATGTGTTTGTTCCGCTCATTCTAGAAGCCAACCTTTTGTTTTCAGCCAGATATTCGGATTGTTTCTAAGATGATGTTATTTCCATATCCTTTATCTAAGTGGCTTCTCACCTTAATGGACGGTGATGATTAACTTTGAATTCATTCGCTCATTCTTGTTCAATGTTTATTGTGAAGACTATATGTTGCAATTTCTATCCGCTGATTCTACTTATCAATTTGTCTATCAAAGGACTAACGGATGTCACCCTCTTCAGATGGCTCCGCCAACGCTGCTCAATCCGGATCGCAATGATGGGGATCACGAACCTCCACCTCCACCTCCGCCTCCAGAGGCCCGGCAAGCTATCATGGCAGCCACCAATGCCAATGCTCGATGATTTTGCAGCTCTTGCAAGAACGCATCAGGGCAAGGCAATCAAGGCAATCAAGGGCAAGGCAACAATCAGCCACACTTTGCTACTTCTCACCGCCTCGCTAATCAGTCAAGTCTTTCGCTTCGTGTTGAGGCCACGACGCCGACGATTGGTTAGTGGACATCTGCAAGCACTTTGACTGTAGCAATGTCGAATTCGAGGACTTTGTCAAGTTTGCATCGCTTCAACTCAAGGATCAAGCTGCCGAGTGGTACCAGCAATACAAAGATTCCAGAGGAGGTCGTGTCATTACCGGGATGAGTTCCGCGGATTTCAGAGCTCATCACATTCCAAAAGTGTTGTTGAGAGCAAGCGTGAGGAGTTCCGCAATCTCAAGCAAGGCAACATGTCTGTCTATCAATACAATATCCAGTTCCGTAAGCTTGCTCTGCTTTGCTAAGCAAGACGCACTGATGAAAAGAGTATGATCTATCAATTCAGGGTGGTCCGAGAGAAGATCTGCAATTACCTCTTGTGCTGTTTGAGCCAGATAAGCACGTTGATTTCTACAACATGGCTCAAGCAAGAAGCTGCCCAGCTCAAGTGTGAGGCCTCTAAGAAGAGAATCAGGATGCAGTTCAGTCCTCTTCGTCCTCTCAAGTGGCAGCTAAGCAGCAGAAGTTTTACCTGCCCCTCCTCCGCTCCACACCTTTACCAAATAGAAGAACTCAGTGGCCGTGGATCTTCCCACCCACCCAACCCAAGCTATCGTAACAAGTCTAATTCTCAAGCTCCAAGGTCAAGTGCTCCTTACCACCGTCCACTCTCTCGAGGTCACTTGCAACAAGTGTCGCAGAAGGGTCACTATGCTAACAAGTGCTTCAACCAGAGGCGCCTTCCGCCTCCTCCTCCCGTGAAATCTTCCAGAATGCAAAGGGTCAAGCATAATCCAAAGTATGCCAAGGTCAATATGATGAATGCAGCTCAGCAAGAGGAATCTTCTGATGTGATAATGGGTAATCTCTCGCTAATGATATTCCTGCAAAAGTCTTATTTGATATCGGTGCATCGATTCTTTCATGTCATATCCTTTTGCATCAAGCACAATGTTGACACGTAGATTCTCTCCAAAGTTATGCAAGTTGTTTCTCCCAAGGCTTATGAATTCTAGTTTGGTTGTTCCTAATGTCTCTATCAAGATGGGCGATTACAGATTTCTTTCTAAACCAATTGTTCTTGGTGACTTGGATATTGATCTTATTCTCGAATGGATCGGCTTTCTCAGACAAAGCTCAGCTTGATTGTGCTGCTGTGGAAATTCAATTGACTCACTCTTCTAATGATGTGATCATCTATGCCGCTGTGATGAAACCATTCGTTGTTTTCTCTCAATGAGAAGGGCGAACTGAATGCCATCTCTCGATTCCAAATGCTTGTGAGTACCAAGATGTCTTTCCGTAAGAGCTTCCGGTATGCCTCCTCATCGCCGCTTGAGTTCAAGTATCGATCTTGAGCCCGCATCGAACTCCGCTTGCAAGCGCCCATACAAGCTTGGACCTGAAGAGCTGAAGGAATTGAAGAAGCAGCTCGATGAACAAGAGCGCCTGGTCTGATCGATCGAAGTTCATCTCCTTGGGGTTGTGGTGTTCTTTTGTCCAGAAGAAGGATGGCACGGACCGACTTTTGCGCCGACATCATCCCCATTGAATAAGAAGACAATCAAGAACAAGTATCCACTTCCCAACATCAATGAGCTTTTCGAGCAACTCAAAGGTGCTACAGTGTTCTCCAAGCTTGACCTTCAGATGGGTTATTATCAGATTCGATTCGTGAACAAGATATTCCCAAGACAGATTCGTAACAAGCTTTGGTTCTTATGAATATACCGTCATGTCTTTCGCCTTGTCAATGCTCCTCCAACATTCTCTCGGATGATGAACTTCATATTCAACCCTACACCAATGAATTGCCTTGGTCTACCTCGATGATATTTTGGTCTTCTCCAAGAATAAGAAGGATCATGCCAAACATTTGCGATTGGTGCTAGACAAGCTCAGAGAGTATCAATTTATGCTAAGTTCTCCAAATGTGAATTTTGGCTTGATGAAGTGCTTTATCTTGGTCATATCATCTCTGCCAAGGGTATCGCTAGCATCCCGAGAAGGTGTCCGCAATTGTGAATTGGGAACCTCCTCGTATCGTCAAGCAGCTCCGCAGCTTTCTTGGTCTTGCAAGCTATTGTCAAGATTCGCTGAGAACTTCTCCAAGATTGCAAAGCCTCTTTCCAACCTCCTCCAAGCATGTGAAGTATGTCCGTCTCCCGAGTGTGACGTTGCTTTCAATACCCTCAAAGAGAAACTCACACAGCTCCTGCTCGACTCCTCCCGATGAATCCAAGCCATTTGAAGTTTTCTGTGATGCTTCTCTTCAAGGTCTCGTGCTGTGTTAATGCAAGAGAAAAGAGTTGTGGCTTATACCTCTCGCCAGCTTGAAGCTCAACGAGAAGAACTACCCCACTCACGATCTTGAGTTGGCGGCAGTTGTCCATGCATTGATTACATGGAGACATCTCTTGTTGGGAAGGAAAGTGGACATTTTCACCGATCACAAGAGTCTCAAGTACATCTTCACTCAGCCCAACCTCAACCTCAGCAGACTGATGGGTCGAAATGATTCAAGAGTACAACCCAAGTATTGAGTATACTCCGGCAAGGCCAATGTCATTGCAGATGCTTTGAGCAGGAAAGCTTATCGCAACAGCCTAATCCTCAAGCCCTTTCACCGGATCTCTGTGAATCTTTCCGCAAGCTGAATCTTCAAGTTGTTCCTCAAGGCTTTCTTGCCAACCTCATAGTCTCTCCTACTTTGGAAGATCAGATTCGTGAGGCTCAACTTCTGGATGCCATGGTGAAAAGGTGAAACGTGGTATCGACAAGGGCATTTCCATGTACAAGTTCTTCCACGTTGATGACAAAGATACTCGTTTTTTGAGGACCGGATTGTGGTTCCTAAGGGTGATCTGAAAAGTCATTATGAACGAGGCTCACAATTCGCTTCTATCCATTCATCCCGAAGTACTAAGATGTACCATGATCTCAAGCAATATATTGGTGGACTCGAATGAAGCGAGAAATTGCTCAATTCGTGAATGAATGTGATGTCTGCAGAAGAGTGAAAGCAGAACACCAAAGACCAGCTGGTCTCCTTCAACCTCTTGCTATTCCTGAATGGAAGTTTGATCATATTGAAATGGACTTCGTGACTGGCTTTCCAAAGTCCAAGCGTGAAATGATGCTATCTTCGTTGTCATTGACAAGCTTACTAAAGTGGCTCATTTTCTTCCTATCAAAGAATCCATCACAGCAGCTCAGCTTGGCGAGCTATACACCTCCGTAATTGTCTCCTTGCACGGCATTCCTCAAGTGATCTCTTCAGACTGTGGCAGCATCTTTACCTCCAAGTTTTGGGATTCTTTTCGAAGGCCATGGGCACCAACGCTCGCTTCAAAGACAGCTTTCCATCCTCAAACAAGTGGCCAAGTTGAGCGAGTTAATCAAATCCTTGAAGATATGCTCAGGGCTTGTGTCATTTCATTCGTATGAAGTGGAAGATTGTCTTCCATATGCCGAAGTTCTCTTACAACAACAGCTTCCAAGTTTAGTTCGGCAAGGCCCCATTCGAAATTCTCTATGGCGAAAGTGCCGCATCTCTCTATTGGTCCGAGACAGTGAACGCCAACTTTGGCAATGACTTGATCACGTATGTAAGAAATGTGCCGAGTCATTCGTGAGAATTCAAAGCCGCAATAATCGCGCCGTAAGATCTATTATGATGATAAGCACCGTGATGTGGCTTTTGAAATCGGAGACCATGTCTACCTCCACGCCTCTCCAATGAAAGGCACTCGCCGCTCGGTATCAAAGGGAAGCTTGCCCCTAGATACGGGGTCCTTTCAAGATCATTGGGAAAAGAGGCGATCTCGCCTATCAACTTGAGCTTCCATCCAACTTTGCAAACGCGCACGATGTGTTTCACGTGTCACAGCTTCGCAAGTGCTTCAAGACTCCTGAACGCACTATCAACTTCAAGAGATTGACCTTCAAGAAGATCTCTTATCATGAGCACCCTGCTGTTATTCTTGAAGAAACCGAGCGCAAGACTCGCAACAAGTCAATCAAATTCTGAAAGTGAAGTGGTCACACCATTCCGACCGAGAAGCTACCGAGCGCGAGGATCACCTCCGCTCCGAATATCCGGAGTTCTTTCAGTCCTAGATCTCGGACGAGATCCTCTTGTAGTGGTGGAGTGTTGTAACACCCGGAAGTAACTTTCCATATTTGTAACTCCAACTCTTGCCATTTTCGCATTGATATATGATATTCCCTTCGTGGTTGGGTTTTCTTCATTTTGCATTTTGTCCATGTCATGCATTTTATATTATGTCATCATGTGCATCGATTTGCATACGTGTTCGCCTCATGATTCCGAGCATTTTTCCCGTTGTCCGCTTTTGCAATCCGCACTCCTATATCTCCGGCGTCCTTTTTACGCTTTTCCGCAGCGGGTATTAAACCTTCTCTAAATGGACCGAGGTTTGTCTAGTGGCCTTGGTATACCACCAGAGACCACCGGTCAAGTTTCGGTCATTTGAGCTCGCTTGGTACTCCAACGGTTAACCGTGACTCGCAGAGGCCTTTTGTTGCAGCCCAACACCCTCCAAAACAGCCCAATAACCCATCTAAGTTACTTCCATGCTCTCCGCTGCTCGATCACGATCGTGGGCGAAAACTACACCTCATTTGGACTCTCCTAGCTCCTCTATGCCTATTTAAGCACCTCCCAAAATCCTGGATCAATTCCACCCCAAACCCTAGTCTTCTTCCTCCACACGGACGTGGTCCGCCTCGCGCCGGACGCCACGCCGGCCACCAAGAGCTGGGGTAGGCTGCCACGGGGTCTGCCACGCCTCACACTTCACTGCGGGCCCAGATCCGCCCGCCTGGCCGAACTGGCTGGCACGGCCTCACACACTGCCTCGCCAGGCCTCCTCCCGCCTGCCCTCATACCAAGGCTGTCGCCTCGGCTGTCACACTGTCGCCTGGCCAGCGCTTGCCCGCCACCTCAAGATCGCCTCCCCCCGCCGGCTGGTGGGCTGGCGCACCATGGGCGCTGCTGGCCACGGGCGGGCGAGCTCACCACTGCCGCTGGCCGCCGCCTGTCCCTTCCGCGGCGCCTTCCTCCTCCTCAAGGCCGATCCGATCCGCCTCGATCCGTAAGGCCGCTGACTTCTCTTCTCCTCCTATTTTTCTCTAAGTATTTTGCATCTAATGTTATTTTGTGCATTTTTCAACGTATATATCTTCGATCCGAGATCCATTTTATGCCAGATAATATGTCGAAATGTTCGTCTCAAGAGTAGATCATTTCATTCCATTGCTTCATTTTCATTTGAGCCCATCTTGATGCCCGAAATTCTGTTAGAAGAGTGCTATGTGATGTTAGTTTCTGATTTTTATCAGAACTTGCACTTTTGTTATTTTTGCCATGATTATTGTGTGCACCCTATGAATTTGAGTCCTACATGTGTTTTGTAAAACGCCATGCCATCTTTCCAGGGGTGTATGCCATGTATTTTTGTGATCTATGTGGTGACTAGCACAAGCATGCAAAGTAGGTGTCCTAATGTTGCTGATTTCAGCCCTGTTTTAACTGATTTTGATGCCATGTTTACTTGATGATACCGAGAGATCTATGCATATTTTGAGATACTTCAGTAAGGTTGTTTTGTAAAGCATGTCTTGCTCTATCCATTTAGGTCTTTGTTTGCAATTATGGAGTGCCATAGCTTGAGTCAATCGAGCTCTACTTTTGCTATCAAATGTTTCCTGGCAGATTGTATACATGTTATTCAATTTTGCCTAGCTTGTTGTGGTTGACCCGTATAGGCTATGTTATTGTTCTTGCCATGTATGTCTGCTATGTCATGTCTTCTTGATGTATGTATGCTTAGTTTATCATTTGAGGCTCTGTAGTGAGTGCATTGAGCTTGTAAACATGCCCTCTCGTTATCAGTTTTTAACATGTCATGTTGCTGAATCTGTTAACGAGACTTTCAATATTGACATGTGTGTTACTATATTTTAGGATCCTTTTTGGCTTATGGTCAGTAAGGGACTTTTGTTCTAGGCTTTGAGTAGATTCATTCCATGCCATGTTTTGCTATTTTAAGTTCCTGTAGCATGTAGTTTTCTTGCTCTGAACATTGCAACCTGATGCTGTTTTTGCCATGTCCAGCCTGATATTTTGTGCACTTTTGCCATGCTTGTTTGAACATGTTATGATGTGAACTAGCCGTAGCTCAGTGCTCATCTTTTGTCGAGCATCATGTGTAGAAAACTGCCATGTGCTTTGTTGATACGTTTGGGTGCAGTAGCTTAATTATTTGTTGCTTGCTAAGTGGCATCATGCTGTTAATGGCAGATTTGCGCCATTCTTGTTTTGCTTGCCATTTGCAAACCGTGCATCCGTTTCCGGTGATCTTTATATCGATTTCAACCGAAATCATCTCGTCTTTCCAGTGGCATACTTGGTTTGCCAAGTTGATGCCTGGTTCATCATTTTTCTTCCGGAGTGCACATACGCATTGCATATCGCATCTCGCATATCATGTCATGTTTTGCATCATGTTGATTATGCATTGCACCGTGATTTATTGTGGTTCCTTTGTTTGTGTTGTTGCTTTGGGTAGAGTCGGAGACGAGTACGTACGAGGAACCTGTTGAGAACGCTTACGAGGATCAAGCTTTCGACAACTCGAGAACATTGCGCAAGATGACCATACCTCGAAATCACTTCTATCTTTGCTATGCTAGTTGCTCGCTTCTTTTGCTATGCCTATGCTGTGATGCCTACCACTTGCTATATCATGCCACCCATATTGCCATGTCAGCCCCTAACCATCCTTTCCTAGCAAACCGCTGATTGGCTATGTTACCGCTTTGCTCAGCCTCTTATAGCGCTGTTAGTTGCAGTGAAGCTGAAGTTTGTTCCTTGTTGAACATGGAGATGTTGTTCCTTTTGGAACATGTTTACTTGTTGGGATATCACAATATATATCTGCTATAATTAATGCATCTATATACTTGGTAAAGGGTGGAAGGCTCGGCCTTATGCCTGGTGTTTTGTTCCACTCTTGCCACCCTAGTTTCCGCCATACCGTGTTATGTTCCTTGATTTTATGCTCCTTACACGGTTGGGTGATTTATGGGACCCCTTGACAGTTCGCTTTGAATAAGACTCGCCCAGCAAGGCCCAACTTTGGTTTTACCATTTGCCACCTAAGCCTTTTCCCCGGTTTTTCGCGAGCCCGAGGGTCATCTTTATTTTAACCCCCGACCAGTGTCCTTCGAGTGCTGGCCCAAACGAGTAGATCATGGGCCACCACGGGAAACTCGAGGCTTGGTTTTACTCAGAGGATGTCTCATCCGGATGTGCCCCGAGAACGAGATATGTGCAGCTCCTATCGGGATTTGTCGGCACAATCGGGCGGCTTTGCTGGTCTTGTTTTATTGCTGTCGAAATGTCTTGTAGTCCGGGATTCCGAGATTGATCGGTCTTCCCGGTAGAAGGAATATCCTTCGCTGACCGTGAGAGCTTATAATGGGCTGTTGGGACACCCCCGCAGGTAATATCTTTCAAAGCCATGCCCGCGCTATGAGGCAGATGGGAATTTGTTAATGTCCGTTGTAGAAAACCCAAAGTTGACCTCAAATAAAATACACATCAACCGCTGTGTAACTGGATGGTCTCTTCTCGGAGTCCGGAAGTGAACACGGTGTTGGAGTTATGTCCGACGAAGTAGTTCAGGATCACTTCTTGATCACTACTAGTTTCACGTCTGCGTTTTGCTTCTCTTCTCGCTTCTTTGCGATGTAGCCACCATATATGCTAGTCGCTTGCTGCAGCTCCACTTTACTACTCAGTCCTTCCTATAAGCTTAAATAGTCTTGATCTCGCGGGTGTGAGATTGCTGAGTCCCCGTGACTCACAGATACTTCCAAACACAGTTGCAGGTTCCGATGAGGCCAGTGCAGGTGATTCAACCGAGCTCAAGTGGGAGTTCGACGAGGAACGTGGTCGTTACTATGTGTCTTTTTCCGGATGATCAGTAGTGGTGCCCAGCTGGGACGATTCGGGATCTGTAGCATTTGGGGTATCTTCTTTATTTTGGTTCCGTAGTCGGACCTTGAGTGTACTCAATGATGGATGTTTATTTATGTACTGTGTGAAGTGGCGATCGAAGCCAACTATGTACCTTTTTCCCTTAATTATTACATGGGTTGTGTGAAGACTACCTCACTTGCGACATTGCTTTCAATGCGTTATGCTCTAAGTCGTGCCTCGACACGGGAGATATAGCCGATCGGGGCGTATAACCTCTCGTAAAGAAAGGCAAAGGGCCGATGAGAAACGAAACCGACGGACTGGCAAGCGTGCCTCTCATCCGACGGGCAGGTTTCGGACTAATTTGTATCAGTTTTTTCCCGCAAAGTAAGTTTAGGGACTAATTTGAGTCAATTTGCAAGTTTTTGTATGAAATTGTACCCGCACTGCAAGTTTATGTATCAATAGTGTAATTAACTCAAAAGTACTATGTGTACAAAAAATAGAAAATTAACAAAAGACATATGAAGTAAGTATTTGCCATGGAGTGAACAGAAAATAATTGCTAACTTGTATACAAAACAATGTGGACGTCTAGTACAATACCATGGATGATAAAAATGCCCATGGAAATAGTAGAGAGACAAAACTTTAAGTTTTGTCGTGTGGTTATTAACCATGATGGCAATACAGATAAAAAAACATAGTGCTAGTAGACATGGCAAATGGCATGGCAAAATGCTTGGAGTTTTTCATCTGAGAGCATGGCAAGTTCGGGAAAAAGGAAATTTCAAAGATCAATGCGAGCTTGGAAAAAAATGTTGAACTATCACATGGCATATTCATTTACAAGATGGCAAAAAGTATGCAATAGTAGTTTGTGATGGAAACAAACTTTCGGAAAATGCCATGGGAAACACATGATAATTAACATAGAATGATGCCTTTGAAGTTTATGATAATTTTAATTTTATGGATTTTTTTACAAAAAACGATATGGCAAAAATTGTTTTCTTTCCTGGCAAATCTACTGCAAATACTATGGACTTTTTTTAATAACTATAAACACAAATATCCATGGCAAAAGCTATGTGGTGGTTTAGCATATGAAACAATCAATTTTTTTCCATGATCCAAAGTGGTTTGCCATGACAACAAACTTTGGGAAAACCCATGGCAAACACATGGTAATTAACACAGACATGATGCTTTTTAAGTTTATGGCAAAAAATTGTTTTTATATCCATGGAAATTGCAAATACTATGGCATTGTATAACTGAACACAAATATCCATGGCAAAATTTGATGTATTTTTAGCCTTTGGGTAAAAAACATAACGGAAATTGGATGCCAATAATCCTGTCGTACAGTAGTAATGAACATATGCAGTTAGCTGTCGTATAGTTGACATATACGCCGCAGCTTTTTTGCTTGAATTTTTTTAGATTTTACTTGCATATATCTTTGACATCTTAAACCAGTGGGTCTCTCATGTTCGCATTCAGTGCACATGATTGTTTTTAAGCCGGCCGAGAGGTCCGCGGGGCACCAGATCGCTGGCGGCGACTGGCCGGACCTTGGTCACCTGCGGCGCCGCTGGAAACGGTCACGACGAACTCCAGCACGAGGCGGTCGCCATGGACGAACGCCGAGCTCGCCTCCGCTTCATGAACCTGGGGTGTCCGGGGCCCATCTGCTTCTCGACCCGCACTCAAGACCCTTGGCTCCGCCATCCGTACACGGAGGTGGAGGCGCCGGTGGCGTGTGGACGATCCTGAGGTCGCATGGCGACACTCGCTGCTGAAGAAGCTGCTGAGTTGGAGGTACGCCGAGACGAGCCGCCTCGAGGCTGCCGCGCCGCTCCTGCCGGGAAGATGTGCATGAACCACTTATAGCCGCCGACGCCGAACATGCCCGAAGCTGACGGTTGCTCACGCCGAGCCCCTTGTGCCGCTCTATACCCGCGATCTCGAACTGGCGCGCTTCGCGCCATCGCCACGGTGCTCGCCGACGCTGCCTTCCTCGGCGAGGAGCTCGAAGGCCCATGGTGTGATCGGTGGTGTCGCTAATTTGCCTAGAGACGAGACGCCTGTTGATCGAGCTAATCGATACTCCGATCACACGCATTTATACAATATATATTCCGATCGAACACGCCACACCGACAGTATCTTGTAGGGTCGGAGTCTGACAAGAACGTGCGTGTGTTGATACTTTTATCTACAAAAAATCGCTTACAGCTTAAGAAAGTATTTCGTTTTCAAGAACCTATTCAGGATGGTCAAATTCGTAAGCATGATAGAATTGATTGAGTTTACAGAAAAATAGGACTAAAAAACCTACAAAGATGATCCAGTTTATAAGAAACAGCCGACCCAAAAACCTAATAGAACTCGGTTAAAGTACCTATCGCCACAAAAACCCAGCTAAACTAGGTCCTGAGAGCTGCAAGAAACGAACAAATCCAGCCAGCTCCTTTGATCCACCATGCCACCACGGGTCATGCCTCCAAAAGGTACAACATGAAGGATATCGCCATAATCTGACTTGGCGAGCCGAGTCGATGTTTTCACCAAGCAATGGACTCCAAAACACGGCGGGCGCCAAGCTTCTCGATGACGCCGCAGATGAGGGAACAACACCAAGAGCACCGCCTCGCCGGCACCGAGAAAGTCAGGCAAGACTTTGTTTGACGCTATCAACACCAAAGTCAAATTGCAACCACCCATCGTGGTTTCGTGACACCTAGCTACGATCGGACGTGCACGGTGGCTTCGTGGCAACGATGACGGCGGTGAGCAATGTCGGATGCGTGGCCTTGCTCGTGGTAGTCGGCTCTTCTTCTCCGGCGGTCCGTGGAGTGCCTCAACCGTCTGCTGCTGTGAAGTCGGGCCGTGGTGGGTGCCGTGGTATACGATGACGCACATGTGGTTCGCTCGTGATCCTCCATGATGCCACCCTACCTAGTTTTTCTTAGTAGTTCACCGTCGAGTCGGAGCTGCGCTGCCTAGTTTGGATTGTATGCGTGTTGTGCTGCCGCTATTAGGGCTGTTGTTTTCATTTTGTCTTTGATCTTCAGATCCTCTAGTCCTAGGACCTTCACCATCTTGTTGTTTGCCGTTGCTTCCTGCTATTGTCAATGAATGCCAGCGATGCTGGATCTTTCCAAAAAAAATTGCAACCCCCCCACCTGTTGACCACCAGTCCAGCCTCCATCGACGCTCGACGTGTCCACACTAGCGCCCCACGGCTCGCCATTAGATCAGCAAGAGGCAGATCCACGATGCTCGATGAGAGCGGCCAATACATGTGTGCATCGCCTAGAGCTAGCGAGGTATGTCGCCCTCCACGTCAAAGCAACCACCAACATCCCACCGCCGACCCCGCCATGCCTATGCTCGAGCGAGGTCCAGAGGCCCCGTCTCACAAGACATCAATCGCTCCCTGTCCCAACTTCACCAGAACGACTACATACGGTTCACACCGCCATATCAACCAGAGCCAGATCTGCGCTGCCCCGACCATCTCGACCACCGTGATGTGCCACTATGCGCCTCCTGGTTTGCAAAACAAACAAGGCCATCATTCAGCATAAAACTGGGAGCTGTGCACATAACCATGAGGCCTTGGCATACACTTAAATAAGGTTTACACCAAACATTGCATTATCGCAGAGGGAAGCTAACTCGCCTCAACAACTGGAAAATGAATGTGGAGCTTATGTCCGTGATCTAAAATATTATCTGTTTTAAAACACTTTGATTAGTACAAATGTGTTTACGCTATTTCTAACAGTAATGTGTCGAGTCGGAGTAGTGATCGAGTCCCACATGAACTTGTACCTACATGCCAACAAACAAGGTGACTCGAGACAAAGACAAACACATTATAAAACAGATGGGGTATATATAGTGTGGACTACTTTTGCCCTAAGTCAAATTTATTTGTAGAAGTAAATGTCAATATCTGAGTATCACTAAAGAATTAGCTATGGACAGGGGTGCCGAAGCTTCCTATCCATGTGACAGAGCCATGAGTTTGTCGCGAGATGTTATGGGTTTCACCTCTAGCCTACCCCAACTTGTTTAAGACGAAAGGCTTTGTTGTTGGTGTCAATATCAGAATATATTTGACAATGGATTCAATCTCATATATTTTTTTCTATACATTTGGTCAGACTGAAACAAGTTTGATTTAGGACAAAACAAGAATGCATTATGCTCTCGAAAGAGAGGGCACCTCAACATGTGCCACTATGCCGACACACAATATTCAGGAAAAGAAATATGATGTCCAACTCAGGTAATCGCAGCCTATTGTTAATCGTGCCAGAACTTGAGTTACTTCATCGCAAAAGAAGAAATCTAGAGTTATCATGGCAAAATTAAACTACACCCTGGTAATCTAAACAATGCAATAGTTCTACCACTCAAAGGTTGGAGAAATTGACACCCATAGCGATACAATCTCCTGGTTCAAATATAGTTGCACAAAACACGAAGCAATCATTGAACATAAAACTAGCGGTGTTGCTTGTTGGGGAACGTAGTAATTTAAAAAAATTCTACGCCGCACGCAAGACCATGGTGATGGCATAGCAACGAGAGGGAGAGTGTCTGTCCACGCACTGTGAGACCGAAAGCGAAGCGTTATAACAACGCTGTTGATGTAGTCGACATCTTCACGATCCGACCGATCCAAGCACCGAACGACGGCACCTCCGAAGTTCTGCACACGCTCAGCTCGATGACGATCCCCGACCGATCCAGCAAAGTGTCGGGATGAGTTCAGCAAGACGACGGCGCAGGACGATGATGATGCTCCACCGACGCAGGGCTTCCCTAAGCTCCGCGACAAGATGACTTCTCCGCGCAGGGCTTCTCCTAAGCTCCGCGACGATATGACCAAGTGGAATATGGTGGAGGGGCACCGCACACGGCTAAGGAACGATCCGAGATCAACTTGTGTGTCTGGGGTGCCCCCCCCCTCAGATATAAAGGAGCAAGGGGGTGCGGCCAGCCCAAGGGGCTGAGGAGTCCTACTCCCACCGAGTAGGACTCCCCATTTCCTAGTTGGATTAGGATTGGAGGAGGGAAGGGGAAGGCTCCTCCTTGTCCTATTCGACTAGAGGGGGGGGCGCGCCCGCCCGGCCGCCCTTCCTCTTCTCCCTATGGCCCATCAAGGCCCATTAACCCCGGGGTTCCGTAACCCCGTGTTCCGTAGAATCTCCTGTTTTCATCCGAACCTTCCAAGTCCAAACATAGGCTTCCAATATATCAATCTTTATGTCTCGACCATTTTGAGACTCGCCATGTCCGTGATCACATCCGGACTCAACAACCTTCGTACATCAATACTTATAAACTCATAATGAACTGTCATCAAACGTTAAGCGCATGGACCCTATGGGTTCGAGAAATATGTAGACATGACCTAGAACCATTCTCGGTCAATAACCAATAGCGGAACCTGGATGCCCATATTGGTTCCTACATATTCTACGAAGATCTTTATCGGTCAAACCGCATAACGACATACGTTGTTCCTTTTGTCATCGGTATAGTTACTTACCCGAGATTCGATCGCGGTATCCAATACCTAGTTCAATCTCGCTATCGTAAGTCTCTTTACTCGCTCCGTAATACATCATCTCACAACTAACTCATTAGTTGCAATGCTTGCAAGGCTTATGTGATGTGTATTACCGAGAAGGCCCAGAGATACCTCTCCGACAATCGGAGTGACAAAACCTAATCTCGAAATACGCCAACCCAACAAGTACCTTTGGAGACACCTGTAGTACTCTTTATAATCACCCAGCTTACATTGTGACGCTTGGTAGTACCTAAAGTGTTCCTCCGTAAACGGAGTTGCATAATCTCATAGTTACATGAACATGTATAGGTCATGAAGAAAGCAATAGCAATATACTAAACGATCAAGTGCTAAGCTAACGGAATGGGTCATGTCAATCACATCATTCTCCTAATGAGGTGATCCCATTAATCAAATGACAACACATGTCTATGGTTAGGAAACATAACCATCTTTGATTAATGAGCTAGTCTAGTAGAGGCATACTAGTGACTATCTGTTTGTCTATGTATTCACACATGTATTATGTTTCCGGTTAATACAATTCTAGCATGAATAATAAACATTTATCATGATATAAGGAAATAAATAATAACTTTATTATTGCCTCTAGGGCACATTTCTTCAGCCTCCCACTTGCACTAGAGTCAATAATCTAGATTACACAAGAATGATTCTAACACCCATGGAGTCTTGGTGCTGATCATGTTTTGCTCGTGGAAGAGGCTTAGTCAACGGTCTGCAACATTCAGATCCGTATGTATTTTGCAAATCTCTATGTCTCCCACTTGGACTTGGTCCCAATGGAATTGAAGCGCCTCTTGATATGCTTGGTCCTCTTGTGAAATCTGGATTCCTTTGCCAAGGCAATTGCACCAGATTGTCACAGAAGATCTTCATTGGTCCCGATGCACTAGGTATGACACCTAGATCGAAATGAACTCTTTCATCCAGACTCCTTCATTTGCTGCTTCCAAGCAGCTATGTACTCCGCTTCACATGTAGATCCCGCCACGACGCTTTGTTTAGAACTGCACCAACCGACAGCTCCACCGCTTAATAAAAACACGATCCGGTTTGATTTAGAATCGTCTGGATCAGTGTCAAAGCTTGCATCGACGTAACCATTTACGACTAGCTCTTTGTCACCTCCATATACGAGAAACATATCCTTAGTCCTTTTCGTATTTCAGATGTTCTTGAGCGCTGTCCAAAGGATCCACCCTCGATTACTTTGGTACCTTACCGCCAAGCTTACCGATAAGCATACGCCGTGTCTGGTACACAGCATTGCATACATGATAGAGCCTATGGCTGAAGCATAGGAACAACATTCATTTTCTCTATCTTCTCGTTGTGGTCGGGCATTGAGTCCGACTCAATCTTACACCTTGTAATACAGTAAAAACCTTTCTTTGCCTCGATCCATTTTGAACTTTTTCAAAACTTTATCAAGGTATGTGCTTTGTGAAAGTCCAATTAAGCCGCCTTGATCTATCTCTATAGATCTTGATGCCCAATATGTAAGCAGCTTCACCGAGGTCTTTCATTGAAAAACTTTTATTCAAGTATCCTTTATGCTATCCAGAAATTCTATATCATTTCCAATCAATAATATGTCGCCCACATATAATATCGAAATGCTACAGAGCTCCCACTCACTTTCTTGTAAATACAAGCTTCTCCAAAAGTCTCAGATAAATCCATATGCTTTGATCACACTATCAAAGCGCTTATTCCAACTCCGAGAGGCTTGCACTGCACCATAAATTGATCGCTGGAGCTTGCACACTTTGTTAGCACTCTTGGATCAACAAAACCTCTAGTTGCATCATATACAACTCTTCTTCTAGAAATCCATTCAAGAATGCAGTTTTTACATCCATTTGCCAAATTTCATAATCATAAATGCGCAATTGCTAACATGATTCGGACAGACTTAAGCATCGCCACGGGTGAGAAAGTCTCATCGTAGTCAACCCCTTGAACTTGTCAAAACCTTTCGCAACAAGTCGAGCTTTGTAGACAGTTACATTACCATCAGCGCCAGTTTCTTCTTAAAGATCCATTTATTCTCAATGGCTTGCCGACCATCGGGCAAGTCAACTAAAGTCCATACTTTGTTTTCATACATGGATCCCATCTCAGATTTCATGGCTTCCAGCCATTTCATGAATCTGGGCTCACCATCGCTTCTTCATAGTTTGTAGGTTCGCCATGGTCAAGTAACATGACTTCCGTAATAGGATTACCGCATCACTCGTGCGATTTCACTCTGTTGACCCACGAGGTTCAAGAGCAACTTGATCTCAAGTTTCATGATCAACATCATTAGTTTCCTCACTAATTGGTGTAGTTGTCACAGAACCGCTTTCTTGTGGTGAACTACCTTCCAATAAGGGAGTAGATACAGTTATCTCATCAAGTTCTACTTTCCTCCCACTCACTTCTTTCGAGAGAAACTCTTCTAGAAAGGATCCGAATTTAGCAACGAAAATCTTGCCTTCAGATCTGTGATAGAAGGTGTACCCAACAGTCTCCTTTGGGTATCCTATGAAGACACATTCGATTTGGGTTCGAGCTTATCTGGTTGAAGTTTCTTCACATAAGCATCGCAGCCCCAAACTTTAAGAAACGACAACTTTGGTTTCTTGCCAAACCACAGTTCATACGGTGTCGCCTCAACGGACTTAGATGGTGCCCTATTTAACGTGAATGCGCCGCCTCTAAAGCATATCCCCAAAATGATAGCGGTAAATCAGTAAGAGACATCATAGATCGCACCATATCAAGTAAAGTACGACACGACGCTCGACACACCATTTCTCCGTGGTGTTCCGGTATGGAGTTGCAAACTATTCCACATTGTTTCAAATGTAAACCAAACTCAGAACTCAAATATTCTCCTCCACGATCCGATCGAGAAACTTTATTTTCTTGTTACGATGATTTTCCACTTCACTCAAATTCTTTGAACTTTTCAAATGTTTCAGATTTGTGTTTCATTAAGTAGATATACCCATATCTGCTCAAATCATCCGTGAAGGTGAGAAAATAACGATACCGCCAAGGCCTCAACATTCATTGGACCACAAACATCAGTATGTATGATTTCCAACAAATCAGTTGCTCGCCCATAGTTCCGAGAACGGCGTTTTAGTCATCTTGCCCATGAGGCACGGTTCAAGTACAAGTGATTCCGTAAGCCCATCAAGATGGAGCTTCTTCATGCGCTTGACACCGATATGACCCAAACGGCAAGTACACAAATAAGTTGCATTATCATTATCAACTCTGCATCTTTTGGTTTCAACACTATGAATATGTGTATTACTACTATCGAGATTCAATAAAATAGACCACTCTTCAAGGGTGCATGACCATAAAAGATATTATTCATATAAATAGAACAACCATTATTCTCTGTCTTAAATGAATAACCGCCTCGCATCAAACAAGATCCAGATATAATGTTCATGCTTAACGCTGGCACCAAATAACAATTATTTAGGTCTAAAACTAATCCCGATGGTAGATGTAGAGGTAGCTTGTCAATCGCGATCACATCGACTTTGGAACCATTTCCCACGCCAAGATCGTCACCTCGCCCTTAGCCAATCTTCGCTAATCCATAGTTCCTGCTTTCGAGTTGCAAATATTAGCAATGTAACCAGATCAAATACCCAGTACTATGCGAGTATTAGTAAGGTACACATCAATAACATGTATATCACATATACCTTTGATCACCTTGCCATCCTTCTTTTTTGGGGCCCGGAATCTTCCGGTTTTACAAAAAAACCAATTGAATCATCTTTCAATTTTTAAACCAAAATTAAAAAAAAATTAAAAATAAAGCCCATCAACGGTTTTTTCCCTTGAAACCCACAAATTCACCAAATCAACAAACCATGCCCCCTTTGCAAAAACAAGGTTTTTAGGCCCGGTTCCTTTCCCTACTTTTTTGGTTTTGGTTTTGGCAAAGTTTTACCCGTTTGGGCCTTGCTACCGGGCTAGCCAAGAACCCCGTTCCTTAAACCTTCGGGGCATCAAAACCCCAACGCGGGATAAAGGTTTGTCAAAAAGTTGGGTGCTTGTTTTAAACCCCTTCAAGGACCGGGCCCGTAGCCCCCTCCCAGTTCAACTAAAGTGAAAGAAAGCCGGGACAACCGCCCGGTTCCACCCTTTAAAAAGCCCAAAAAACTAGGTTTGCCCTCCGAGCGGTTGAAACCCAGGGCTCGCCGTTTAAGCCCCGGGTCTTGGGCGTTTAATTCCGGCCGGGCGGCCCCTTTCAATTCCAATCCCGCCAGGAACCAAAAGTTAAATGACCAATGCTGGGTTTTAAAAAGCGGTAAATGACTTATATCGCCCACAACTCACTTGTGTTCTACTCCGGCATATGACATCAACGATAAAACCAGGCTCGGATGCCCTTGTTGGGGAACGAGTAATTTAAAAAAATCCCCGACCGCAAGACCATGGTGATGGCATAGCAACGGAGGAGAGAGGTCGTCCACCCTCGGACCGAAAGCGGCGATAACAAGCGGTTGATGTAGGTCACGCCTTCACGATCCGACCGATCCAAGCACCGAACGACGGCACCTCCGGTTTCTGCACCGTTCAGCTCGATGGCGATCCCGGACTCGATCCAGAAAGTGTCGGGATGAGTTCCCGGCAACGGGCGGGTGCGATGATGATGCTCCACCGGGCCGGGGCTTGCCTTAAGCTCCGACAAATGACTTTCCGGCAGGGCTTCCTTAAGCTCCGCGAATGACCAAGTGGAATATGGTGGAGGGGGCACCGCACGGCTAAGGAACGATCCCAGATCAACTTGTGTGTCTGGGGTGCCCCCCCCCCGTATATAAAGGAGCAAGGGGGGGCCCCAAGGCCGGGAGTCCCTGGGTAGGACTCCCCTTTCCTAGTTGGATTAGGATTGGGGAGGGAAGAGGGAAGGGGCCCCCTCTCCTTGTCCTATTCGGACTAGAGGGGGAGGGGGGCGGCCTGCCCCCGGCCGGCCCTTCCTTCCCTATGGCCCATCAAGGCCCATTTAAAGGGGGGTTCCGGTAACTTCCTGTTTTCATCCGAACCTTTCCAAGTCCAAACATAGGCTTCCAATATATCAATCTTTATGTTCGACCATTTGAGACCCTCGCCATGTCCGTGATCACATCCGGGACTCAACAACCTTGGTACATCAATACTTATAAACTCATAATGAAAGTCCAAAACGTTAGCGGGGACCCTACGGGTTCGAGAACTATGTAGACATGACCTAGAACCATTCTCGGTCAATAACCAATAGCGGAACCTGGATGCCCATATTGGTTCCTACATATTCTAAAGATCTTTATCGGTCAAACCGCATAAGACATCGTTGTTCCTTTTGTCATCGGTATGTTACTTACCCGAGATTGATCGTCGGTATCCAATACCTAGTTCAATCTGTTACGGTAAGTCTCTTTACTGTTCGTAATACATCATCTCACAACTAACTCATTAGTTGCAATGCTTGCAAGGCTTATGTGATGTGTATTACCGAGAAGGCCCAGATACCTCTCCGACAATCGGATGACAAAACCTAATCTCAAATCGCCAACCCAACAAGTACCTTTGGAGACACCAGTACTTCCTTTATAATCACCCATTCGGGGCGTTTGGTAGTACCAAAGTGTTCCTCCGGTAAAGGGTTGCATAATCTCATAGTTACGGGAACATTATAGGTCATGAAAAAGCAATAGCAATATACTAAACGATCAAGTGCTAAGCTAACGGAATGGGTCATGTCAATCACATCATTCTCCTAATGAGGTGATCCCATTAATCAAATGACAACACATGTCTATGGTTAGGAAACATAACCATCTTTGATTAATGAGCTAGTCTAGTAGAGGCATACTGGTGACTATCTGTTTGTCTATGTATTCACACATGTATTATGTTTCCGGTTAATACAATTCTAGCATGAATAATAAACATTTATCATGATGTAAGGAAATAAATAATAACTTTATTATTGCCTCTAGGGCAATTTCCTTCATTGCTTACATGACCATGAGACCTTGACATCTACCTAGATAAGGTTTACACTAATAGTGCACGGGAAGTTAGTGCCCTCAAAGGGCTGGAAACCCGTAGTTGCTCTTTTACTTGTCGGTTTGTCATGCGAAATCCAATCACCGCTTTAGATCGACAAGCCCTGCTGTTGATTCACAAGCAACAACCCTAAAAAATCACTACCCATGGTATTTAAGTTGCTTCCATTTCATAGGATTGAGTTAAATTGAACCTTCAAATATTGAGCATCCTCCCGAAATGTAAATTTCAACCACTCTAGCTTTATCATCCATCTAACTGTAAATCTGTGATAGAACTGAAGTGGCAATCATCGTCAAGACATGGTATACTGGATTTAGCGAGTCAGCACTTAACCTAGGACATGATCTCTTGCATTTGTCAATTGTGCATCCAAAATAGCGATTTTGCTCACGAGAACCTCTTTCATCCTCAATTTGGAAAAAGGCCGCTGCCTCGGGTATTTGCTCATCATCATCAATAAAAGCTTCTTTGAAAGACTGCAATGTTGTGATAAGGATAGAACAAGGTTTTTCTTTGCCCACGGGACTATCATCTCAACACAATTTTTAGTTCAGCTTGAACCATCCTATCACAAGAAAAAGAGCGTAATGCAAGGCTATATATTCCAATGATACAGATCAACCTTTTATCTTTAACACAAGCAACAAAAGTAAAATGATGCACAGTGACTAGTGTTTGCCCTAGATTCCAATGAACCAACCTTTTTATCTTTTATGTGTTCTTCTTCTTTTTGTTCGAGGTCTTGCCAAGATTCTTATTCTAGTGCTTGCCCTAGATATGTTAGGTTCTACATCATATATGCAACTTGCTCTACTATCTGCTCTAGATATGTTTGGCTACGTTCAATATATGCGGATGCTATTTACTTTCTCCGTAGGATCGCATGACTTGTTTTATCTCGATATATTAGTCATGCTTTATCCACTATTTCTGTTAATGAAATCATTTGGTAAATCGCTCATATTTCCAACAATACGTTCAGGCATCATCCATCGCCATGGTTATCCTCTATCATCTGTGATGGAACACCTATCCCGACCATCGAAATGATGGTTTGAATCATTTCCCTCCGTCCCATAATATAAGAAATTTTTGACACTAGTGTAGTGTTAAAACTTCTTATATTTTTGGGGCAGAAGGGAAGGAATTTATAATGGGGTTTAACCGGTGTGATGTTCGAACTGCCTAGTTACATGACAAGGTAGAGGTCTCGAGGGCCGGTAGGTGGGGGGGCCAAGTGTAGTATAATAATCGCATGGTCGCGGTCGCTCACGAGTAAGACATTTTGTGATCACCTTCAGCAGTCACCAGACGTCGTTCCTTGTTGTTTTGTTCTCGTGGACTACCAACTGCAGCCACTGGTAAGTCCCCGATTATCTAGTCTTTGCTGCCTAAAAATAACGCGTTCGTTTTGTGTAGCAAAACATTTATGGGCCCACATCTTCGTTGGTTATATAGACTGTTGACTTTGATTGTTATTTATAGATTTATATATACGGAGTAGTATACTTGGAACCTCGTCCGTTGCCCCACGTAGTTGGATAAGAAAATCTCAGCATGACAGGGCTAGGAGTGTTATAATATACGCTCAGGACTGGCTAGCACTAACAGTTGCGGAACGACCTAAGCTCTCCTTCAAGTCACAGGTACCCTTATTACTGTACTTGATGTCCTTTACCTTAGCATTAAAACAAGGGTCCCTTAAAACAATCCATCTTCCCACAAATTTCTTTTTGGCACCTGCTAGATACTGTTGTTGCAAGAGTTACATTCCTTAAATCTAACTTCCGGACGTTATCCTTTTAGCGAAAATTGTATTCCTATCGACAGTTTTCTAAAACAAAACTCCGATACTACTGTAGTTTGCTTGGATTATAACTACCTCCATGATTTCAAGTAACCCCTTGGTTGAATTCCCTTTCTGTTTGGAAATACATGTCGCTGGAGTAGCAAGTTCAGCTACTCCAGCGCATGTATTTCCAATTGAAAAGAATATCCTTGTTAAACATTTCGAAGATGTCTACTTAAGAATAAGGCTTTTTTTCTAGAGTTTTACAACTGAAAATTCACGAACACCCTCGTTTTGTCCTCGATCGTTCTCCTGCCCTCGGCCTCGGTCCTGGGACAGTACAAGAAAGTGTCCGGGGTGCTTGGCCTTGGCTGGGACAGTCTAGGAAATTGGCTCGGAATATCCACGACCTGGCTGTAGCACCTTTAGACTTGTCTATGATCATGACCTGCTTGATATAGTAGCCAATTATCATTTAAAATCAAAGGAAGTTCACTGAGGGTTAAGTCCCTTATCTTGTGGTATTGCTTTGGCAACATCTCAAGTCATCGATCCATGTGAAGCTTGGGTGATCCGCTTCGGAGGTTTAGGAGATTTGTCCGAGAGCTGCCCCGATAACATGATAATAGGGTAGTTACCCTATCTACAAAAGGTTCCCAATGATTTTACTTACCTTGTTGTTGGGTTTATTGAATCCATGTTTCAGCCCGGTTACTACAAAAGACCCAAGTAATGGAGAGGCGAGCAATATATTTCAACGCTCCCCTCACGTCTAGGCTTATTTAGTCCTTAGACATGGGATCGATCTAGGCCAAAATCTTTTTTGGTACTGCGTTGGCAGGGTCTTGAACTCAAGACATCTTGGCACCGATACCATATTGAATTCATGCTTCGGATGCTCCAAAGACCCGAACTGATAAAGGAGCGACCAATGTAGTTCAACACACCCCTCATGTCGTAACGGAGTGATGCAGGCGATTGCCATTGAATTTGAAGTCTCGCTTCTCCAATTCTCCGTTGCCCCATCATCAACTTTGTTCGATGGGTTGGCCCCAGGGTGGTGACTCGCCCCATTCTGGTGCCTTCCATGTCTCTTTGTATCCCTCATGCCGTCACGGCGGGTGGAGGGATGCCTGACAACGAGGATTGTTATTGAAGTTGCCGCGGGAGTAGTTTTGACATAGGCGCATGTTGATGTCGAGGTAGCCATCAACAGAGCCATGATCAAAGGTCGTGTGGTTGATGGTGTTTCCTCATGGATGGTAAAGCCTTCCAGAGTCGAGGTGAAAAAAGTGCTATGTTGTATATGGGAGCTGCAATCGTTGGCGTTGCTCTTTTGCGGATATCGGAGGGTTGCCGGCGATGAGACCATCGATTTTGACAGGACAAGGAAACCCATTGAGCACACCTCGATATTGTCGCATTCGTAGCCATGAAGGGGCGTCAATAGTGACACCATGTCGATGCAATGGTGCCATCGTAGATGGCGGGTCCGTTGCCGCGCGGGCGTGGTCATTTCACCATCGGGTCGGCCTTTGCAAATATACTATCCGGGGCTGGAAATGTCCATCTTGTAGATGAGGCGGCGGTTGTAGACCTTGGCGATCTTGTGTCAGCAATGTAGCAGCAAGCGTGAAGTAGTGTGTAACTTGCAGATGTCCCTCATGGCGGCATACCTTGCTGTCGGAAAAGTCGATGAAGAATCACTCTTTCCACACTGGCCTGGCGGGTGTGGATGGTGCGTCCCAATGTTGCTTTCGTAGTGTGTTCGGAAACTTGGCTCATAGTCTGGTGTAGTCGTAATTCTATGTCATTCGGCCGGGTAGTGCAGCTTTTGGTGTAGGTTTATGACTTGATATAGATGGCAGTGCCAATGCAGGAGGTCGATAGAGCCGGCCTGGGAGAGATCATGTGCATGGGCATGCCTCGAAGTCAAATACCCGGCCCTCCCAATGTCCCTTCGACCGGCTTGGTGAAGATGTCGGGCGGCTAGGTGTCGCCCAGGCATATCGATGAAGTTCCCCAAGGTTGCCCTCCGACGACCGCACGGGCATCCGATCAACCACAATATAAACACACACACAATATATATACAAGACTTGAAGGGCAAACGATTTTAGAAATAAGATGAAAACAATCCATATCTAAATTCGGCAATCTCTAACGGGGTAACGTCCCGGAAGGAGGTTAATTCCACGGAAGGCGCACTGCCAAATTGGTGGCCCATTAGGTTGCTTTTTATGTAACCCCTCTCCCTCCTTGAGTGCATCAAAGGTGGCACATCTATTTTGAATGGCCATCTACTTTAAATTTTACTATTTTAGGCCCTTTATTGGGCTAGCTTAGTTGGGCCACATCCCAAGCTGCGGCGCCTTTCCCTCAAGCAGGCTTTGTTAAGTCGTCGCTCCGTCCATGATACCACCTCGGATATAGAAATAATACGGAGTGAAATGGAAGGGTGACGGACGGACGAAAAACAGATGAAATTACGGTGGTAAGAAACAATAGCCCCTTTATTAGTAGGTAGGTGTAGGTATAGATGAACAGAAGAAAAAAAAGGAAACTAAGTAACTTGCATGCTGCCAAACTGACACGTGCTACTTCTTCCGATTGGCGGCCCATCTAGTCCACCGATGAGTCGAAGCGCGGGTGACAGTTTCCGGGGACTATATCTCGCATAAAGCGAGTCCAAAAAAAGCCTCGCTTTGAACATTCCAGTAAAGGGCCAACCCAATAGCGGGCACTTAAAAGATATAAGAAGGGAAAAAAAGAATTCCTATTTGGCCCCAAAGACTATTTCCTATGTTTTCATTTTTTTTTCAAAAAATGTTTTCATTGTTTCTTTTCTTCCTTTTTTGTTGTTTTTCTTTGGTTTTCTTTATAACTTTCTTGGTT
>JAHIAM010002013.1:0-23522 GCA_021605205.1 Aegilops longissima | reverse complement strand
CCGACTAAGGATCTAAAAGATATACGCAGGAGTCTAACATAAGTATGTCAATATGGGAATGGGCGTTGTTCCTTCCCCGACCGACCGCTGGAGGTCAATGCATTGAAGGAACCTCGAGCGTCCGAGACCGAGCCGACAAGCCAAGAAGCAGCTCAAGGACAAAGAAGGGTAATACCTTATTAAAGAAATATCTTAAGAAAAGGTTTTGGTTGCAAAAATAACAGGATAACTTGGGTACTAAGGGCCCAGGTGGCACCCTAAAGGAGGCGGTGTCCGTGGGTCAAAACAAAGCGCCACAGAGCGCACCGAAACGAGAAGGGGGAGGCGCGGGCCAAGGCAAGAGCTCCAAGCTCTGGAAAACACGGGGTTTGAGCGTGACTAAGACTTGAGAGTCCGAGCTCGCCGCCTTGAAAGTGCCAAAGTTAAGGCCGAGGCCCAAAAAGCCCTCCAAGAAATTGAGTCGTTGAAGAAGATAGGGCGTTAATGCTTTTTATGCAAAGCAAGCATGTGAAAGTGAATTACCTATTACTTACCCGGATTCGAGCTCTCCGAGCATTCACAGTTTGCCTTAGTGCGGAGAGGCTTGTGACGGACGGCCACCGAAGGGTCAGAGCATCACACGAATGTACTATGAGGGCCTCAAGGGTGCCCACTAATAGCGGATGAGTGTCCAAAGATGTAATTTTTGAATAAATCTGATTTGTTATCCTAGACGCTGAAAACTTGTTCATAGCGCTAACAACCTTATTAATTTAAAATATTACCTTTGCGGCCGCTATCAAATTTGAGAGATGGCAACTCGCTGGCTTCAGCCCCCATGCCACGAGTTTGGGGTGTTCGGATAAACTTGAGCACTCTTGTTCCCATTCTTGGGTCCATCTAGGAGGCGCCAACACAACGAACAAGGCAACCGGACTTATAATGCTTGAACACTCTACTTAGCCATAGAATTCTATAATTTTAAATTTGAAGCCCCTAGTATTCAAGACCGTTCGGGCGCCTATCCACGCCTTTGCCACAATTTTCCTCGCCTAAGCGGCATAAGTCTTAGGGACTAAAAACCTCTCGAACACGAATCGCTCTCACCCTATCATGACGTCCGTTTTAGCTTCCACCGAGGTGCTCGACCCAGCTCAATGGGGCACAATCGCAGTGGTTCTCCTGCTACCTTAGCCGATATAGCGGAACGAAGGTACCAAAACAGGAGCCAAACCAAACTATTGACCCAAGACATGATTCGAGCCAATTCATATAATGCTATAAGTTCGGTGCCACTGTGAAAGTGTTCGACTTATCACACCATAATTTTGGGATACTTAAGCCCTGGGTATCGGCCGACTAAAGTGTACGGTTGCAACATGTCGTGAAATGAACATATGTATATATAATGAAGTAGAGCAATAATGCAAAAGCTATGTATTGTTTATTCAAAAGGTACTGCAATGGAAGCAGAGTGAACAAAAAGGCGAAAGCAAGATGGACTATCTAACATGTCCCTTCTCCAGGTAAGCCTGGATGGTATGTAAAACAGGTATAATGCTCGTAATAGAGACCACCAACACTTAATGGCTGCTCTCGCTGTTGCATCGGGAGTTCGCGACTCTAGTGCCACAGATCGATGAATGACTGAGTCCTGAATGAAAAAAGGAAAAAATGGGAAAAAAGAAAAAATGACACAACCGAGCCCAGGCGGTCGAGCCGCATTCTGGCGTGTCGTGGTCTCGCCTCCCATATGCCCATGGTATCTCCAGAGCGTAATTATGTACCTGAATACTAGCTTCGCATTTCGGGGCGGGTTGGGCCGGATTGCTACGCTGCTGAATCGGCAGCGGTCTTGTTGTAGGTTAATCCGGCGCTGAGTTGTCCGGACGCTTAGTGGCCGGACTCAAGAATTGCTGTGCGAGGCTGCTTTGTACCTCCCCATGAGGCCGCCGGTCCTCCGCTCGGAGAGCTGCTCGTGTTTCTATTGACCGTGATTACTCGAGGGCCCGCATCTTGAGCTTGAGGTATGGATAGGCACCGCATTGAACTTTGCAATGCGGTTCATCCGAAACAGGCATGATAGCCGCCATGAATGGGACGATGTCAAGATTAACTCTTCGCCGAAGTTATCCGGGATCCAAGACCACTTGAAAGTGTAACCGAGCCCGCATAACCGGCCTCTACACTCGGATGACGCCTTTAAAGGTCGCCTTTGTAGGTTTAATCCTTGAGGGTCTATGCCCATTTTACGACTTTATCCCGATAAGCAGGTTCGCTGCACCGCCCCCATCGACTCGTGAGGTGAAATCCACGATAATTGGGTCAAGAACCAATGCGCGGCCGCCGGACGGATGCTAGTCGGGTGGTCCTTCGATCAAGGTGATCGGCAGGAAGACCATGGGTTGAATCGGGCGATCGCTCCATCGCATATCGCCCCTTAGTGCACCCTTCCGCCCTTTTGGGTATGTGGGTTGCGATATCATGTTCACCGTCCGACTTGTGGGAAAACCCTTCGCCTCTATTGTTCGGCCGGCTCTTCCTCGCCATCGCTATGCAGCCCCTTGTCATTGAGTTCGCGCTTAACTTGCTCGCTTGTTTGAACACCCAACAGTCTCTGGTGTGATTTTGGCGGGGTGCCATGTATCCGCACAAGCGATCGAGTATTCGGTCCAAGTTGGACGGGCCCCGGTATGTCTTTTGAATGGCTTCTTCCCCGACCGGTTTAGAGCCTCGAATCCGCTATTGACGGTCGATCTTCGTTGTCGCCGCACGCGGCGCTGGTTTTTGCTGCGACGCCGACCGCCATTGTTGTCCTTGGTATCCGAACTATCGGATGTTTGGCAAGTTGTTGCTTCGAGCAGCTCTGTCCTCCCGCACAAAAGCCGGTCATGAGTGTTGTGAGGGCTGCCATGGATTTTGGCTTTTCCGTCCTAGGTGCGGCTAGCCACTCGTCAGGATGTTATGTTTGAAGGATGCAAGGGCCTTGATCCGGACAAAACGATTTGATTTTTCTTTGTTAGGAACCGTGTCCGTAATTGTCCGCCGATTCTTCCGCTGCTGGATTATGTGGCTAAGGTCATCGGCGCCCGGTGGTCGCACATATGTGCCCCGGAAGTTATCAAGGAATGCATCTTCCGGTCCTCCCAACAACCAATTGATTCTGGCCGCGTTGTTGAGCCAATGTCGAGCCGGTCCTTTAAGCTTGAGGGGAGGTATTTGATGGCATGTAGATCACCCGGGCCATGTGGATATGGAGGAGATAGTCCCCATCCGCACGCAGGATATGTGGTGCCATCGATGATTCAATGTTTACGGGCTTGAAGCCCTCGGGATTTGATGATCCATTACTTCATTTGTAAGCATAGGGTGGGCGCTCAGATATATATCACGACGTAGCTCATATGAGCTTTGTTCATCGCGTCGCCCACCGGTTTGTCAGATCCGCGCGACGGTAATCATCTCGCGTCTATTCATGCGATCCGAGATCTATCTTGTATGTTTTGCCTTATCCCATATATCTCGCAAGTCCGGCGTGTTTTGCCGTGTCTTGGTACTTTTGAGCGGCCGGGTGGCTTGAGCGAGGGCCGAGAGGTTTTTCGCGCGCCACGGGTGGCCGGTCTGCCATGTCGCGAATCGGTGACTTGGGTGCTTCCTCCTCAGTCGAGGAAACGGCCCGCTTGGGGTAGCTTTTGAGGGCGCTCGAGTTCATACTTTCGCCGCAAGGACTTCACCATCCGTCACCAGCGTGTCTTGATCAGCTCTAAGTCGTTGCTGTTTTTTGTTGAGGCTGCTTGCCGTGGCTATAAGCCCGCATTTGAAACGCCCTGTTCGGCGGATCCTCGGCACGCAAATTCATCGTCGCCGAGGCTTGCCTCATCTTCGGAGGGAGCCGCATAATTATCGCCCTCGACCTTCTTTTCGACCGTCAGGCGGATTTGCTTCTCCCTCCTCCCGCGCCGAGTCCCGCCGAGGGGGTTCTTCGCACCGCCCCGGTGTTATTTCTCCCATGCCGGAATCACCGCTTTTATTGTGGCGGATTTAGAGCGGCACCCCGACGCCGGGCGCTCGGCTGTTTCTTGAGGGGTCATCCTCCGTTGTTCCATCGTTGTTCCCATCGCTAGGATGTCCACCATGTATATGTCATATGACGAGGTGGCCTTCCAGGCCCTCGTAGGCGCTGGTCTTGGTCGCCTCCGCATCGCCGCCCATACCGCCGATGTCTTCGAGTCGTAGTCAGCATGTCGGTTAAATCATCGACGGGCTACCAAGTGGGTGGTGGGTGGGCTGAATTTCTTCGCGTCCGCATCCCAACCTTCCCGCTCGTAGTCCGCCAGGCTCTCCGATAAAGAGAGAGACTTTAGTGACAGGATGTCGCCAAAGGGCGAAAGGAAAGATGTCCGCGCAGGAACTCCATGACCGGCGCCCAATAGGATTCGATTGGGGCCAAGGGTTCGAGTCCGCCCCGGAGTCGAGGTCTTCGCAGCGACAGGATGGAGTTCGCCTGATCGCCGAGAATTGCAGCCCCGAGGCGGTGTCCAACCACTCGCCCTCGATCGGGGAATCTGCCCGGATTAAGGGTCGAGCGGATATCGTGCGCCTCCGTGGCAATCGTCGGCTGCGAGCCAGATCATGCCCATCGAGACAAGGCGGCACGTTTGGCTGCGGCTCGAATCCGTCAAGATCAAGTCTCCGCGGATATCGGCCGATAGTTCAAACTTCCAAATCTGACCGATGGCTGGGCGAAGCCGATCGTTCCGGATGGCCAAGTGAATTGGCCCAGCCGAAAGCCGCCGAACACGAAGATCTGTCCGGGAGAAAAGTCTCACCGACCGCTGTTGTTGATGATCGGGAGCCATCGGGCCTATCGGTGACGCACGAGGAACTCTCAATGAAAGCACCAATGTCGGTGTCAAAACCGCGGATCTCGGTAGGGGTCCCGAACTATGCGCCTAGGCGGATGGTAACAGGAGACAAGGGACACGATGTTTTACCCAGGTTCGGCCCTCTCGATGGAGGTAATACCCTACCCCTGCTTGATTAATATTGATGATATGGGTAATACAAGAGTATATCTACCACGAGATCAAGGAGGCTAAACCCTAGAAGCTAGCCTATGGTATGATTGTTGTTCGCCCCACGGACTAAAACCCTCCGGTTTATATAGACACCGGATAGGTTAGGGTTACAGTAGTCGGTTACAATGGTAGGAGATCTACATATCCGATCGCCAAGCTTGCATTCCACGCCAAGGAAAGTCCCATCCACACGGGACTAAGTCTTCAATCTTGTATCTTCATAGTCTTGGAGTCCGCCGGACGATAGTCCGCTATCCACACCCCTAGTCCGGACTCCTCAATTAGCATCATGGATATTCAAGGAATTCATACTAATAACATTGCAATCATGCTCATCATTCACATATTTTATGCCAAGCATTCTATGTAATTCTTCTTCTAGCACTTGAGCACAATTTTCTTTCCATCATACTCACGAAAGATATTAAAAGATGAAGCGATGAGACAAACTCAATTCCATTTTTTGTAATTTTTTTATAAACTAGACTAGTGCTAAAACAAGAAACAAAATGATTCGATTTCAAGATCTAAAGATATACCTTCACTTACCTAGCTCTCCCGCAACGGCGCCAAAAAGAGCTTGATGTCTACTACACAACCTTCTTCTTGTAGACGTTGTTGGGCCCGCAAGTGCACAGATTTATAGGACAAGAGTAAATTTCCTCAAGAGGATGACCTAAGGTTTATCAATCCGTGGAGGCGAGGATGAAGATGGTCTCCAAACAACCCCGCAACCAAATAACAAAGAGTCTCTTGTGTCCCCAACACACCCAATACAATGGCAAATTGTATAGGCGCACTAGTTCGAAGAGAGGGTGATACAAGTGCAATATGGATGGTAGATATAGGTTTTGTAATCTGAAATAATAAAACAGCAAGGTAACTAATGATAAAAGTGAGCGAAATGGTATTGCAATGATAGGAAACAAGGCCTAGGGTTCATACTTTCACCAAAGGCAAGTCCTCTCAACAATAATAACATAATTGGATCATATAACTATCCCTCAAAGATGCAATAAAGAGTCACTCCAAAGTCACTAATAGCGGAGAACAAACGAGATTATGGAAGGCACGAAACCACCTCAAAGTTATTCTTTCCAATCAATCCTGGCTATTCCTATAAGTGTCACAAACAGCCCTAGAGTTCGTACTAGAATAACACCTTAAGACACAAATCAACCAAAACCCTAATGTCACCTAGATACTCCAATGTCACCTCAAGTATCTGTGGGTATGATTATAAGATATGCATCACACAATCTCAGATTCATCTATTCAACCAACACATAGAACCTCAAAGAGTGTCCCAAAGTTTCTACCGGAGAATCACGAAAACGTGTGCAACCCCCTATGCATAGGTTCCCAATGTCATGAAACCCGCAAGTTGATCACCAAAACATACATCAAGTGGATCAATAGAATAACCCATTGTCACCACGGTTATCCCACACAAGACATACATCAAGTGTTCTCAAATCTTTAAAGACTCAATCCGATAAGATTACTTCAAAGGGAAAACTCAATTCATTACAAGAGAGTAGAGGGGGAGAAGTAACATAGGATCCAACTATAATAGCAAAGCTCGATACATCAAGATCGTGCAAATCAAGAACATGAGAGAGAGAGAGAGAGATCAAACACATAGCATCGGTACATACCTCAGCCCGAGGGTGAACTACCCTCCTCGCCATGGAGAGCGCCGGATGATGAAGATGGCCACCGTGAGGGTTCCCTCCGAAGGGTGCCAACAGGTCCCGATTGGTTTTTGTGGCTCTAGAGGTTTTGTAGGGCGGAACCCCGATCTAATCTCTTCGGAAGTTTTACGACACGTAGGTATATATGGGTGGGGTACGCGGAGCTACGGGCCCCACGAGGGGGGCGCCTAGGGGTGGGCGCCTCACCCTCGTGGCCAGCTCCCATATCTTATGACGAGGTCCAAGTCTATCCGTGGCTTTCCTTCCAAAAATAACTTCTCCAGCTTGATTTCGCCCGCTTTGACTCCGCTTGATATTCCTTTTTTCTAAATACCAAATAGGCAAAAACACCAACTGGCTGGGCCTCCTTAATTGGTTAGTCCCAAAAATAATATAAAAGTGGATAATAAAGCCCAATATTGCCCAAAAAAGAGACAATATAGCATGGAGCAATCAAAATTATAGATACGTTGGAGACGATCAAGACGCTCATATTTCTCTTTAGGTCGCTCACCCGTGTTTAGGCCCTCGACTCCTTCTTTCCCACACTCGTATACCTCTCAGCCAAGTGTGCCTACCACAAACACATACTTCCCTCTTATCTCTCACCCATGCCCCTATGTCCAATACGGTTCCACGCAGTGCACACTCCCCCCACTTTTCATCGATCTCATAGTCACACACTCCTCCCCCACATAGTAGGCCTCTCGCACCACCTCCTAGCCGCACTCCCTCTCCCCTGCCATCTCCTGACATTATTTGCTTCTAACACACGCATGCATGTATATGTACTGATCTCCTTACATATAGCTAGCTCGACTATAATTCTTTTCCCCACGCACCGATAGACTTGCCTCACTAGTTATGTCTCTACCTTTCTCGAAAACAAAGTTGATCTTCCTATGTAGTTACGATGCTTGCCACAAACATATCATCTGCCCTCATAATCCTTGCATACCTCCAACGCCTCTCACACGCACGCAATAAGCATGACATCCCCGCCCTTTCTTATTGATATTGCACTCAGATCCTTCTGCTTGTCTAGCATGCCTCCCACCATTTGTGAGACGCCACTCCACCACCAACCCTCCGACACTCTACCTGTGTCTTTCTCCCAACCTTATTCCTCTCACACATATCCATGGATGCCGATCGATCTCCTCTATACATAGCTAGGTCTCTCTCCTTCTCCACACATATACTAGTCGATCTACCTCTCTATAGTTAGGTCTCGCCCCCCCACCGATAGTCGAACATTGTAGGTAGGCATCCATGCCACGATAAAACTGCACCCCGCCTCTCAAATTCCAAGAGGCCAGCCGCCGTATCTTGACGGGCAAACACAAATTGAGGGCACCTTTATCGATCGCAGAGCCACACACTTCATCCCTGTTTTTGATTCTATCGATATCTCACGCCGATGATCCCTCCACTCTCTTCTTGTGGATCGCCCTCTATATATGATATATCCATGACTCCTTCACACACATTGCATATGTTACATTTTTGTTTGAGATATCAAACACATTGCCTCGTTTCAAGACAAACCATCTCTCTCACCCACCCACGTATGTACCTGCACCTAAAGAAGAGGTGCACGAGACGACGACTCACATCTGCTTCCCGCCACACCGCGGTACACGGTGGAGTTCGTTCAGCACGAAAAGGCAGCCCACGGATAATTTAACGCGGTAGTGGTTGTTTACTCAAGGAGGGTGGGTACCACGCCTAGATGGAACAAAGTTCGACTTGACGATTGTATTAAATAAAGTTATATATTCCTCCTCAATGGTGCGAGTAGTAATATAAAACGATTGCCGGGGGAAAATGGAAAATTCTCAACTATATACAACGAGCCTCTGCCGGGTTTGTTCTCGTCACACCATCTCACACAAGGCAGCGGCGGCCTTCTTTCACGTTGGTCCGTGATCCGCCGCATCCCGCCTACCGGTGGAAAGGGAGGATTGCATCTTCTCCGCTCAACGGGTTGAGGCAGATGTCCCGATCCGCGATACCGCGCTCTTCCGACCAAGCTCCGCCGAGGGCCTTCGCCACTTGATCGCCCGCAGTATGGGCAGATCCCGCCACCGCGCCTCCTAGTAACATCCCGACGACCTCGACATTCCTCCGCCTTGCTCCACCGCCCATCTTCCCATTGTGCATGTGGATCTTCTTTAGTTGTTTGCTTAAACGTATCTTGGCCGGCCTACTTTCCATCTTGCAATCTCGCCCTCAAACCATTTTTAATAAACCACCTGTTGCTATCTTTCCCTTATTACATGGAATATGCTTTTTTGTCGCGATGTGTCTTCAACTCGTGTTATTCACCGAATTGTTTTTTCTACCTCTTTTTTGCAAATAGGGCTAGCCATTTCACTGTTGTTATTAATTTTTGGTGAACTGCACAAATCACTTTTTTCTTAAGAGTGTTTTGTGCAGTTCTACCAAAATGTCACACGGGCAACGCTTTTACATTTCGTGGACTGCAGAAAGGAGATTGGTTTTGCTATCCTCCTCATCCAACTCCCGCCTAATCTTCTCCAACAAGTAGTTAGTCCTAAAGAGAGATCGCAGAGGTGATCGGCTTCTATTTGTGTGTGTTACGTTTCATCATCTAGTTCCACTATTATTGTAATCACACCGATCGGATATCTTTGCAAACAGGATGGGTCACCGATTTTAGTGGAGCTGCACAAAATGATCGGATTGTGGTGTCCTTCCTACACCCCCTTTTGGCTATAGCCTGGGTGAAACTAGCCCAAGCAATGAACACGGTGCCCGTGAAATGGACCCATGCCTACGAGCAACATCGATCAATTATATATTTTCTTTATTTGTACACCTTCTCACAACTTTGTCTTCGCCAGATTGAATATTGCGCTAATCATGAACCATTGAGATGCATTAGCAGCCATGGTAGTTTCATTTGTATTTGATGGAATGTTGTAACGAGATAATCTTGAGGCAAGAGGACACATGAATCCTAAGTTGAAACCTTTTTTTCTCAGGAAACCAAAGTTGAAACCTTCATATCATCACAAGACAATTTCATTAAAATTATGCGATATATAAACAAACTCAAGGATTGATAGCAAGCCGAAACAATTCAACTTCGCTTCACCGACATGTGGGACATCCTTCATCCGGTTCCACCTGCCATGCAGCAATATTGAGGGCACAACTGCAGGAAAGATTCACCCCGGTCATTGTGCCGCATTAGTAATGACTAGTGAGAAGTCAAATCATAGAGCCCCACCTTCGCCACAAGAAGTTGCTCGGACGAAGCAACCATCATTTCTCTATTCCTTGAATCTGCTGGTACTCCCATATTCCCGAGTAATAAGTTTCTCGGTGAAGCAACCATCACTTCACCTTTCCCACAGTAAGTACCTCCTTGGGCCCACTAAAAAAATCACTTTTCTCTCCATCAAGTGCATTTATTGTCAATCTAACCTCCACCAAACACCTCTTTCGCTATAGTTAGTTCAGGGTTAGTCATGAGTTTGTATAACCTATAGATAAGTTAGAGTATCCAAATAGGAGCAGATAGGACATGCAAGTTGCTCAAAGCATACAACAAATTCGATGTGAAAGGATCTTTTTTCTTTTGAAAACGGAATGTGAAAGGATCTTCAAATGATATAATTTTCAAATTATATAAAATCTTATCAATAGTCAAAGGCATCCTCAAGAATACATTAGGCCCTACTCCTCCGTCTAGGTGTATAAGTCACCAGAAACCAAATAATCCCAAAATACTTAGGCGCAGGCATTAACTCCCACCTCGCTTTGTTTCGACATATCTACCAATAAGAGATGTGGGGCGGCATGTTTTCAATGACTTGGACTACCAAACACACATGCAATGGTTAGTTCATTGCATGCAATGCTATTAATTAGCAAATAAATATTAATTTCTCTTGTTTTCCTCTTCCTTGGTCACGTGCACAATCTAAGATGACTTATTCACTAGACGGAGGGAGTATATAAAATCTTACCAATAGTCAAAAGCAAGTGTTACTACTACACCAAACAAGTTCAAACGAGAAATTGGACCCACTCATGGCATGACACACCTATCTCGCTTGGTCCGGCGGTCAAAGTGCTCTCTTCTTGGCATAACAATAGAGTACAAGAATTTTTAGAATGCTCTTGGCATGTCGCTAACATGTGATGAGTTAACCGACCTCAATAGACAAGAAAATGCCAGCCCGCCGCACTTTGAGAGAGACGAGGAACCAGAAGCAACGGGCTGGTGGATTACTAGAGCTAGGTGTCACACGGAGGCCAAGAAATATGGTGATAGCATGGGTTGGCATGTACAATATGATGTAACTACACCGGGCTGCCGGTTTCGACTCTTCGGTCTACTATGGAGATGATTGGTTGATTTTATACCGCTAAATAATATAAAATACTATGAGTGCGACGCCCACCACGGGGTTCCTTGCTCCTTCTCGGTCATCGAATCTATGTTCTTCCACTTTTTTTTACATGAGCTTTGTTCATCCTTTTGCCAACACGCGGACATCTAGCATCAAGGTGCACGGTCATGCAAGAAAATGGAGATAAGCAGGTAAGTGAGTCATGCACTATGATGGCACGAGTACTACGTAATATTTTTCCTCCTCGATGGCACGGGAATACTGCACGACTCAATGACGGAGCACGGATGGTAGCCATGGACCGATGGACATGGTCGGCCCTTTTGGAGAGAGTACAATACATATTAAATTTGATGTGTCCCAAACTCGCAGAACGTCGAGAAGCACACACTGAATGACGGAGCATGGGATGGTAGGCATGGACATGGTCAACCCTTTTTGGAGACTAATGCACTACTTTTGATGTGTCTGGTCTACTCGCAAATGAGGAGAAGCTTTGCTTACTAGTATGTACACTATCGACGTAGTACCATCATCATTGTTCGACTTTTCGAAGAGCCAGAGAACTTAATGTTTATTTGCTAATTAATAGCATTGCATGCAATGAACTAACCAACGCATGTCGTGTTTGCTAGTCTCAAGTCACTAAAAGCATGCACACCCACATCTCTTTGGTTGATATGTCAAGAAACAAGAAACGAGGTAGAAGTTAATGCACCGCGCCTAAGTATTTTGGGATCATTTGGTTTTCATAAGATGACACCTAGACGGAGGGAGTATTATACTTGAAGGCTACAAGGTTGGCTATAGATGACGTGCAAGGTCATGTAGCCATCACGGTTATACTATTAACCATGCTCTTATAATACTCCTATATTTAGGAACGGAGGGAGTAGTTGGCATGCATGATACTACCTATAATACTCCCATTACAACCAGCCTGGTAGAATTAAAATACCTAATCTAAATGGTCGCCTCAATCTCTTTGTCCTCCACAGATCCGCGAAGAAGAATCGAGCAAGACACCGCGATTCGCAGCCGCCGTGATGGCCTTCATGGGATACAATCGCGGCGGCTTCTCGTGTTCTACTTTTCTCGATGATGGCAGCGGGCGGGGACGTTGCCTGACCCTCGCCCACATCTGCATAGTCGCACATCCGCGGCGGCTTTTTCTTCGTCGCATGTCCGCGCTACACGCACGCCGATGGCGGATGGCAAACCGCAACATCGGAGGCGCCGACGACGCGGCGCCGAGGGCAGCGACGATGTCCGGCGCCGTGCTTGGACAAGGCGGCGTGGAGCAAGTCAGACTTTCCTCGAAAGGACGAGAGGCCAGCCGCGAACCATGCCCGCTTAGTGCGGCAACTACCGGGGCTAGGCGTAGGTGGTGAAGCGAGCGCCGGGTCGGCAAGCCACCCGACGGCTTTTTATGTGAGAACTACTTTCCCGCTTGTTGGATGCCAAAGAGTGGACAAAATGGTGGAAGGAGGAGCTTGGCCGCGCCCCGCCCCCGAACGGACGTGTGGCCGGTTGGTTTCTGATTCCACGCTGGTTTCTATATCTAAATATATATATATATATATATATATATATATATATATATATATATATATATATATATATATATATATATTTTACTACTATATAGTGTACCAATTTTAAGTAGGACTAAGAACATCAATCATAACGCTGATATTCTAAATCCAACAGCCAATATCGAGGATTCACATGAACAACATCATCGCTACCTCACCGTGTTCTAGAACAATCAAGATGGGGGATGTGATGGTTGCTTGTCCGCTTATTTTACCAGGCCACTTATTAGTGGTTGGGTTTTGTGATATGACAGCTTTATCGCCATGACTCGCCCATCAGCCGCCTCTACACTAGTACTACATCGCCGTGGTTTATTAATCCCCATTGAATTTGATAATATAATCGAAAAATGTTAGTGCATGTCAACAAAACCTATATAGTTGGATTAGTATTTGAACATAGTTTTCAATGATATAATTTTAGGTGACATGCATCAGCATTTATCGTACTATATATAATGTTAGTTCATTTTTTGGTCGATTAATCTATAGTAAGGTGCCCGTATGCTAACGTAAAGTTATATTAAGACGGCCTTGCACGTATACATACTAGTAAATGTAGGTTTTTGAATGCGGAGGAGGCGGGTACAGGGTGGCAGCTGGTCGGCGCCTAGGCCGGGCGCTCCGCTTCAAATGGCGGATGCAAGAGAGGTCGATCCGCCTGACCCTTTGACGGTGCACGCTACTTGTGTCCAGATCTGAGATGCCACATGTACCGATGAATGACCAAGCTCGACCACCGTGATGCAAGAGGTGTGAGCCGAGGAACACTGTGGAGACACCTCCTCGCCATCATCCGAGTCCTAGAAGATCTCACCCACATCATCATTAGCATGCAGCCGCTTCATAGACAACATGCGCAGGGAGTAGAGGCGATCGGGGCGCACCACATCATGGGCACGACGGTCAAAGGCGGCGGCATGCTTTTCCATCGGTGCTAGCTCTAAGGCCAAGGCTGCGTCGTTCGCTCTCGCTAGTCATTGATCAACGACGGCAAAGAGGTGCTGCAAGAGATGCGAGGCCGCAGGAAGCTTTGCCGAGCACGCACGTAACCGGACGCCGCGCGTATGGCGATGCCTCCATCCAGACGATTGTGGTGATGCATGTTATTCACGGCATTCTCGGCCGAGTGTGTGTGCATGCATGTGTTATGTACGCGTGCGGTGCTCCATGCTGCAGCGCTTAGGCATGAGTTGGATCGGCATGAGTTAGTGCGATGCTGTACATGCGTGCTGCATGCCCCTGCATAGTGTGGTTTCTGCATGGTTATCAATATAAACTAATAAATTATCGGGTTGTTTGGTTTGAGACTATTTACAAAGCTTGCCACACCTATGGTTAGGCAAGTTTGACCAACTTATGTGTGTTTTTGGTTCAAGCCACATCTTAGGCAAGCCATACTATGGTCCCACATCACATACACACAAAAGTGTGGCAAGATTCTTTAGGCTTGCCAACTTGTGGCTCTCATTTTGAAGAACCAACCTTAGGCAAGTTTGGCAACAATGTATGGCAAAGTGTGGCACCCTAGGCCTAGAACCAAACAGCCCCATCTTCAACTTAGCATCCCGATGTATCGCCTCTAGTGGTTAGCAAGAGTTCATGTTCTTTTATTTGTTTATAGGCGGCAGGTGGCAAAAAAGGGGAAAACGCGGTTCCTTCGCACGCCCATCGCTAGGTTCCTTGCTCCTTCTCCGTCGGAATCTATGTTCTTCCCACTACAAAAAATACACTCCGGATGATACGGGTCTCGTCACAAAGAGGTCACGTTATCTCGCATGCATGTACATCGATTTATGATAGAATCAAGATAGTCATACCTGACGTCGAGAAGTGTTCCATGACATTACCAAAATTATCATCACGGGTGTCCACTTCCATGACGATAAATCGCACGCCATAGAAGTGCTTTGGCAAGGGTGATCGACACGCGGCATCCACCGTAACGAACGCCGTGCTATCGGGTCCGGTTTGGATCCGATAACCCGTTAATGCCTCGACCAATGGGGATTTTCCACGTAAAATCATCATTGGCTGGAGGAAACACGGTCACTCACCGCTGGGACAGACGCCATCCACCATTGGACCCAAAGCGCCTATGATACGCCAACACGCTGTAACGGCCCAACAGAGGCCCATTCCTGTGATAAGGCCGCCCATTTGACTTGGTCAAAGGTGGGCCGCCCACGCAAGTTAGTTAACGGCCTGTTCAGATATAGCCCATTTACAGCCTCGCTAACCTGTGGCCTGTTTACGGCCTATCCGAATTAGGCCCAAGAGCATCATCCGGCCGCCTAATATAATTCCAGCTATTTTAACTTCCGCCCATGTATGGCCCATGACGCCTTTTTGGCCCATATGAGGCCCTTAGTAACCCTCGCCCATTAACTACACATGGTAAAATTGGCCTGTAATGAATAGTGTATCACTTTATACCCATTAACGCCCATTATTCCGCTAATGCTTCCAGCCCATGTTATCTTTCGCCTTCTTAGGGCCCATTTATTCTGGGCTCATTTCCAACATTCGCTTACTTTCGCCCACATCGCTATTTTCACCTAGGGCCAAATACAGCCCGGGTTACAATGCTCTGCTTCAGGCCCGTTAATAGGTTGGGTCGCTTATAGCGCCATCAACACGGCCTATTAACGACGCCCATTTTGGTCGGCCCATGAACGGCGATTTCAACTCTAGCCCATGTAACGCCATAATTTGTTCTGTTATTGGCCCATGTTCGCAACCGATCATACGGCCCGTAGAAGGCCCATTGTGTCCACGCCGTAGAAGGCCCATTGTGTCTCACGGCCCTTAGAAGGCCCATTGTTTCTACGGCCCGTAGGAGGCCTACAATAAATATGTAGCTGTAGGACCTTGAAGTATGTCTAGAGGGGGTGATTAGACTACTGACCAATAAAAACCTAACCTTTTCCCAATTTTAGACTTTGGCAGATTTTAGCTATCTTTGAACAAGTCAAGCAATCTTCACACAATTCAAGCAAGCATGCAAAGAGTATATTGCCAGCGAAAATAAAGCATGCAACTTGCAAGAATGTAAAGGAAGGGTTTGATAATTCAAACGCAATTGGAGACACGGATGTTTTTGTCGTGGTTCCGATAGGTGGTGCTATCGCACATCCACGCTTGATGGAGACTTCAACCCACGAGGGTAACGGTTGCGCTGAGTCCACTGAGGGGTCCACCCACGAAGGGTCCATGAAGAAGCAACCTTGTCTATCCCACCATGGTCGCCGCCACAAGGACTTGCCTCACTAGCGGTAGATCTTCACGAAGTAGGCGATCTCCTTGCCTTACAAACTCCTTGGTTCAACTCCACAATCTTGCTCTGAGGCTCCCAAGTGACACCTAGCCAATCTAGGAGACACCACTTCCAAGAAGTAACAAATGGTGTGTTGATGATGAACTCCTTGCTCTTGTGCTTCAAATGATAGTTCCCCCAACACTCAACTCTCTCTCACAGGATTTGGATTTGGTGGAAAGAAGAATTGAGTGGAAAGCAACTTGGGGAAGGCTAGAGATCAAGATTCATGTGGTTGGAATGGAATATCTTGGCCTCAACACATGAGTAGGTGGTTCTCTCAAAACTGTAAGTTGGAAGTGTAGGTTTGTTCGATGGCTCTCCACGAATGAAGAGGAGGTGGAGGGTATATATAGCCTCCACACAAAATCTAACTGCTACACACAATTTACTAAACTCGTGGGACCGAATCATCAAACTCGGTCGATCAATTTAGTAAACCTAGTGATCGTTAGGGTTTTTGTGGACTGACATACATCTCGGTAGGACCGACATACAAACGCTGTGAGACTAATTACACAAACTCGTGAGACCGATTTTGGTAATTAGCTAACCGAGAGTTGGTTAGGTAAACTCGTGGGACTGATTTGCTCTTTCGTGAGACCAAAAGTTACAAAAGGGAAATAGAGAGTTTACATTGTAATCTCTGTGGACTGATCGTCACTTCGTTAGACCGAAACGTTACGTAAGGGAAACAGAGATTATAATCCCATCTCGGTGAGACCGAGATCCCTATCGGTGAAACCGATTTGCCTAGGGTTTGTGGCAGTGGCTATGACGCTTTGAACTCGTATGGCCTGGATAGAAAGAATAGGTAGGGTCGAGTTTGACTTTGGGTTTAGGTCATAAGTGGATGTGAGAAAGTAGTGGAGGGTTTTGGAGCATATCACTAGCACATGAAGCAAGAGGCTCATTAGCAACACCTCATCCCTCCTTGATAGTATTGGCTTTTCCTATAGACTCAATGTGATCTTGGATCACTAAAATGTAAAATGTAGAGTCTTGAGCTTTTGAGCTTGAGCCAATCCTTTGTCCTTAATATTTGAGGATCCACTTTCATCATCCATGCCATGCCATTCATTGAGCTTTCCTGAAATATTCATCTTGAATAGTATTAGTAATGAGCTATATGTTGTTATGAATTACCAAAACCACCTAGGCATAGTTGCACTTTCAATCTCCCCTTTTGGTAATTGATGACAACATATAGATCAAAGCTTCGACAAATGATAATAAAATTGAAAACATCGTCGCTTTGAGAAGTATGTGATAAGCAAGAGCTCCCTAAATTTGTGCATATCTTAAGATTTGCTTTGACTGCAAATGCACAAGAAATTAGGCTCATGGGTTACTCTTCCATGTCACATACATCTTGGTGAGCGCCAAAATAATAACGATTGAATACATGCACTCATCACCAAGCACGTGAATGATCATATAAGGATAAATAAGATAATATCATAAAGCATAAGTGTAGCTTATGATCAAACACATGATCATCAATGTCTCATAGGTAATGCATAGTATCTCAAGCAATCAAACGCAAATAAAGTTCAACCAAAAAGACAAGAGATAACAAAAGCAAATATCTCTCTCGAGTTTATGATCTATACATTTTTCTCCCCTTTGGCAACAAGTTACCAAAAGTTCCTAGAAAATGCATAGCACTGTGTCGCCTCTCGTGCTTGGTCTTCGTGGTGGTGTAGACAGACTCAAGGATGAACGATCAAGAGACATGGTAGGAGCTGAAGAAGTTGGAGCTGAGCTGGTTGAGTCGGAGCTGTAGCCTGAGCTAAGAAGTGGCTCTAGTGTTTGGAGTTGGCACTACACTGACCTCCGAGCTCTAGGCACCCGGCAAATGCATCGCTTGTCATCTTGCCCTTCCTCTCCTCGCATATCATCTTGTAATCGCTTCCAACCGATCGAATCTCAGCCACTTTGACATCAAGATTATAGAATTTTGTTCCATGATTCTCTCCGTGCTCTCCTGTTTTGAGTTAGGTGGCCAACCTTTTCAACCGTAGAGTTGATGCTATCAAGTAACCAAGCTGCTCTCGCTTGTTCTTCGTAGTACTCCGATGCCTCCGCTAGAGTGGGCATCTTTGCAGCCTTTCTCTGCCTTGCCTTCTCCTTTCTCTCCTAAGCTTGCACTCGATGATGGTTCATTCTCGTCATGACAACTCGATTGTCCTCAAATTCAGGATAGAGAACCATGTGTTCCTTATCCAATAGATACTTTCCTGGCTCCATCTTCGAGTTTATCAACTCCCTGAACTGTGGGGCATAACCACAACTCCTCTTCTCGACGCTATTGTCCTCTTAATTGTCTCGACTATGAGGCTCATGACCTTGAATTTCGAGGCACATCAAAAACATGAAGCAAATTGATTGCATGCCCTCTAATCATGTTATGTTCACCTGATTTGGGCAATAGAGTATGCCTTAAGATCCAGCTTGATCGTAGGCAGCCCCGACAGAGTAAAATGGACTGATCCACTTGAAGGTCTCAAGTGCATCATCCGGGATCTCCTTGTACATGTGTGGCATAGAGTTATGATCCATTTTCTTCTTACCATAAATGTCCAGTGTCATCCTCACTTTCCTTTGGGGAATTGATTAAACTTGCCCATTCCTCTATGGTAGACTGATATCCGGTTCCTTCCGACATCCACACTATCCTCGCCATCCGGATAGAAATGTGTCGGAGTAGAATTGCATGATGAGTTCATCGCTCCAGCTTGGTGAGTCACCAACAAAATCAGCAACTCCACACGATCAAGCTGTCATATACCCTGTGTAGTGTTCTGCTTCTTTCATGTAGGTCCCGACCCATCTCATATCGCAAACTATGGGCTTCTTATCCATCAAGATAGTCTCATAAAGTCCCGCTGCTCCTTGGTGTGGAACCCGTAGTCCACAAGAGTCCTTCTCCTCGTGGCATATGGATCTCGACTTCTCCATAGCCTCAACCCATGATCTCTCCTGATCTTCATGTTTTCAGCCACAGGATGAGCATCATTGTGGTCTGGGATCTTGGGTTTGAGCTTCCTTAGACCTGCCCTTCTTCATCTTCTTCACTTCAACTCCTGCATTGGAGCCTTGTTCTTTCAACTACCGGTATGCTCCTCGTATTCCTCTTGGGTGCATTCTAGGGCTTGGGGCAGCTTTGGGTTTGGAAGTTGCAGCCCTCGATTTGATAGCATCACCCATCGCTTTTGTGCCTTGGGTGCTGGTTCTGCAACTCTTCTTCTTCTTCCTTCCATCATGGAAGGCTTCCCAATCACTCTTGCCATGGTATTCTTGACCCTTTCTTTCCTTTTCTTTCCCTGCAAGAACAGTCTTTGGGTTGAGATTCCAAAGGAGCTTGAGTAGACACTGCTTTGGACATTGGTTGTCTTCCCCTGGCCTTTTGATTTTCAAACCAGCTTCACGCATATGAGCTGAACTCCTCTTGAGCACTTTCTTCTTGAGCTTGCCTCATCCCTCAACCGCCACATAATCCTCATCCTCGCACTCGAGGTCTTCTTCTTCTTGTCCTTGTGGCAGCCTTTGGGCAAATTGCTCGAGTGCTTCGCTCCCTCATCTCGAGCTGCTTGAGGGACTAGTGCCCTCGCCAATTGGATCTGCTCTTCAGATTTGTTCGCTATCACTTTGGTCCACATGCTGCTCAACCGATCACGACCCCGTGAATAGTTATAGATGAGGTAGAGTGGATGAGCATCACAAATGCAGAGATTTTTGCAAAAGAATGATTCAAAAACTTAGTTTTAGTTTCCACGAAAACATTTCGGATCTACCGATTTTCAAACTCGGTGATACCGGGCAGTTATGAGCCTAAACTAGTGAACCCGGTCGACCGAGTCACGTTCGTGGCACCGAGATTGCTAGGGTTTCAAAGTTCTAAATCGGTCACACCGATTAGCAATTCTCGGTCGACCGAGACTTACTAGTGCAATGGCATTAGCCAAACCGTGGGACCGAAGTTTTTCAACTCGTGGGTCCGAGATGGTTTCATGAAACCTAACCCTAAATTTTTGAATCGCAACTATTCTAAGGATTGATTTGACTCGATAGGAGTTTTCAATCGTGGCAAGATGCATAATGAATACAATGTGCCGAGAATCGGACGAGGAAGCACTATGATCGAAGTTCATACCCTAGTTCGCGGAACTCGCTACGGCGGCAACGGCGGAGGAGAATTCGCTGATATCGGGCGGAGACCAGCGAAGGAGGCAGTCGGCACTAAGTTGATTGATCCTAGACGAGTTGGCAGAGCGAGCTATGCGCTGGCAGAAGATTTGGAGAAAGTTTTCCAAATTTTGCCCGATGATATATATAGTCCGACTTCGTTGGCAGGACCGAAAGTGGTACAAACTCGTTGACCGAAAAGTACAAATTGGTTGCACCGAGATGAAAACCTAGATCGACTTAGTAATCTCAGATGACCGAATGGAGGAATCGGTCGACCGAAAATCACAAAGAAGTTTTGGAAGTTTAAGTCTATGACTAATCGGGACTCCGAAAGTGCTCCTCACACGAGTGGTTCGAATCTGACTTGATCAAATTTTTGATGTAGCATGAATAGAGTTTGAGACGAGAAAAGCATAGATAGCTAGAGAAGGTTCTTAGGCATTCTTGTCCATCCACTTGGCCAAAGAAAAGAAGCCAATCAATCAAAACAACAAGTGGATGTCCTCGATGAGTAAATATGCAACCAACATGCTCACACAATAAGATGACAAGTGAAATATGTGACAAAGCATGCACAACCAATTCTAGCATCTATCAAACAATTGGCGATGACTAGGTCATCTATATATGAGTATATTGACTTAGGAGTCAAATGAGAACATTTGATCATAGGTCATACTCATCGCTTAAGCTCAAGTGGGTTTCCACTTTACATAAAGCATTTATGTGTTCACATCATTAGAGTTTCTTTGACTCAATTCTTAGAGTTAAGCTCCCCTAGATGTGATATCCCCTTAGAGGGATAAACTAACCTTGGGTTTTGTCGATGATGACTTCATGTAGGTGTTGAAGATGTGGATGCTCAATGTTGATGTAGATCGCTTGGAGCAATCCTTTGGAGTGAGTTGCACTTTCAATACCTACATGGGTTAGTCCCACAAGGAACAAACAAGAATATCCATAGACATAGAGTGATGCACACACAAAATGATGTCCATGAAAACATTAGGTTACCTTGTCCCTTGACCTTACCAACATGAGGGTTTGTGACTCCTTGAACTAGTGCAAGATATGGAAGGTGGTTCCACTTGTCCTTGCCATAATGATATGAGTGAAGAATGTTGGCTGAGTCACCCTCAAGAACTCTCTAGTTCTTCTTCTTCGGATCCACATCATCTTGATGGGAATCCTTGTGTAGTAGTTGTACTTGATGAAGTAGAACTTGACGAGTCTTGGGAACCCACTTGACCAAGGCCTTAGGTGCTTCTTCAAATGCATCAATCTCCTCTTGAAGCTTGTCCTCGCTTTTGTTCTTGTGGTCTTGTGGTGGAAGATCATATTGTGCTTGTGTTCCTTGAAGGAAGTAGAATCATACTTTCTTGTTGAGGAACAAACTTCGCCTTGGGGTATTGATCTTCTTCCCACTCAACTCCATTGGCATTGAACTTTCGCTCAAAACCAACACCTTGATTCTTCCTGGCCTTCCTTGCTTATGCATAATTTCTCAAATTGCTTACTCCCGCAAGGCTCTTGTATACACCTTTCTATAATTCCCTTCAATAAGTTGTTTTCTTGCTCAAGTGTAACTTGGCTAAGAGGATCATTAGTGGAATCAAGAGAACTACTAGAAGCAACAATATTGTGTTTAGCATTGTTATTGTTACTACTAGAGGAAGAATCTTTCTTGTTCTTGTTACTAGACTTGACTTGAGGCATGTAAGTAGATAAGAGTAAACGCTGGCAATGTAAGAAGAACTTTTCTCACTAAGATCATCATTGATTGCTTTTCGAACTCATGCTCTTGCTCAAGATTGAGCTTTTCAAAGCGTGAACTTCTCATGAGCCCTTAAAAGTTCTCGATGATCTTCAAAGATAGTCTTCATGAGCTAACTTAAGAGTGTTTAGTTCTTTAGTTAGACGCTCAATTTTCTCCTTATCATTGTCATTCGCTTCAACTTGATTAGCATGATTAATTGACGCTTCATCATAGTATTCATCACTAGAGTTGTCAACAAGTAAATCATCATCACCTAGCAAGTCATCTTCATCAACATCCAAATCAACATACTGGTGTGTTACCTTAGGACCTTTGGCCATGAAGCATCTCTTCCTTCATTTGGTGATTCAAATATGTCGAGGAGTTGGTTGACACAAGTGCTAGACCGCAACACCTTCATCTTGAGTGTATTCGAGTCGGAGTGATAGCTTCTCTGAGTGATGGTCGAGTCGGAGCCGATACCCATTCACCAACATGAGCTTGATGTCTTCGCTTTGTGTAGCTCTTTGATGACTTGTCCTTCCTTTCCTAATCCTTGCTTCTCCGTGAGGGTCTTCATTCATAACGATCATCTCTACTCCTTCTCTCTTGGTGGTGATTATTCTCTACTTCTTCTCTTGGGAGAATCTTCTTCTTTGTAGGGTGCCGACACTCATTGAATAGTGTCCGTGTCTCCCACAATTGTAGCAATTATGCCTCGACTAGAAGATCTTTTGTCATTGTAGGACCTTGACTTAGAGCTTCTTTCTTTGCTTCTATTCTTGTAGAATTTGTTGAAGTTCTTCACCATTAAGCTCAATTCTTCATTGAAGGTTTGTTTTCACTTGATGATGTGGGGCTTCACATGAGGCTTTGTAAGCACCACTGACTTGTTGTGAAGTTCCTCCTTATCCTTGAGTGACATCTCATGAGCAACAATTCTTCCAATGACTTCGAGGCTTGAGATCTTTGTAATTGGGCATCATTTGGATCAATGTGCACACGGTATCATATTTTCCATCCAATGCTCTTAGGATCTTCTTGATGATGAATCTATCGGTCATCTCTTCACTTCCTAAGCCGGCAATCTCATTTGTGATAAGAGCAAGCCTAGAGTACATTTCAGCGACACCTTCACCATCCTTCATTTTGAACTTGTCAAGTTGACTTTGGAGCACATCCAACTTGGATTCCTTGATCGAGTCGGTACCTTCGCATATCAATCAAAGTATCCCAAATTTCCTTTGCATTCTCAAGACGACTGATTTTTTTGAATTCTTCGGGCACAATCCATTGAAGAGGATATCACAAGCTTGAGCGTTGTATTGCAACATCTTCCACTCTTCCAAGACTAGCTTCACGGTTCGGTTCTTCCCATCAAAGAATTCACCTTGCAAGCCAATACACACAATAGCCCAAACGGCGGGTTATGTCCGAGAACTAGCCCATTGTTTCTATGGTCTGTAGGGAGGCCTACAATAAATATGTAGCTGTAGGATCTTGAAGTATGTCTAGAGGGGTGATTAGA